>OMLM01002697.1:8971-23109 GCA_900302695.1 Helostoma temminkii
GTGTGTGTGTGTGTGTGTGTGTGTGTGTGTGTGTGTGTGTGTGTGTGTGTGTGTGTTGCCTCCAGCAGCGGCCATATGGAGGAGAAACATCCAAAGTGAAACAATGCGCAGTGACAAACGCACGGCCATCTTTCAGAAGCCCTTGCTTCCCTGCATTCTCTCCTTCCTGCTTCACTTTCGCAAAATAAAAGTCTCATTACTGACTGATTCCAGTTTTCACTATGATTCAATTTGCCGTAATTACTGCGGCTGCCGCTAATAAAAAAGGGAAGAGAGAGAATGGCTAGAAATCCGGTGCGAAGGTCAACTGGCAGTTAGCGGCGTTCATTATCATCTTGGTGTATTCATCTGGGGCGGCTAATGGCCCAATTTTCTCCCCCTCAGTCCTCAATAAATATTGCTGGAATTACAGGTTAAATAGCTAAATTAAATCACATCTATTACAGATAAGGGAGGGAGGAGAAAAGGAGCATAGAGAGAGGCAAATATGTACAATCACACAGGGCAGTGTGCAGTTACTGTAGCAGGAGGGCCGTCGGATTATTGCTCTGATTATTATTGTTGAGAACTAACACTGAGGAAGTGGACTGTCAATTCAATTTAATCATGAGGAACATTTTCATGCTGATGATGCAATCCTGTGAAGATTTTCACCAATGACTGTAACAGATGTTCTCATTTAAGTATAAAAATCACCTCGACTGGGCTTGGTAGGATGCGTCCTTTGTAATTTTTAGACTTAATAATTTCCTTAAGTTCGATTTTGAGATATTTCTAATTCACTTGGGTACTTGAACTTTGCTACATTTACATGCACTCATCTGACAGAGGCTTTTCTACAAAGTAAGAGAACACACGCCAGGCCCTTCAGAGCCACATGTGTAAACTAGAACCAGGGATTGAACCGCTGACCCTAGAATTGGTTGACAATCCACTGTACTTTACAGAATGTGAGCAATAATACATTATAATAATGAGAGTTGATTGAACCCTGGTGTGAATTGTGATCAACACATCAATGTATCAATAATTATAATTCAATATTGTATTCAGTGATGTCACATTTGCTATTTAGTTTTGTATTTTTACCTAGGTTTTTATGCAGGACTTTTACTTTTACTATCAAGTCCAGTATTTTTACTTTCTAATCACACAACTTCACTTCAACATCCACCACTACTTAAGTGTGTCAGAGTCTATTCCACCATTATTCCAGTAAAGTAACGTCTTGTGCTGCATTAATACCAACGAAACACTAGAGGAGCATATTTGTGAAGCACTATAATAGAAGAACATTAGAGGAATGGTTCAAGGTGATACAGTTAAGAAGAGCATTGCTGTATGTCTGGTTTATGATGTTAGAACAGCCAAATATCTGATCCTGATTCTCTCATTAGCGTGTTGGTATAGTATTGTCCTCTCAGCATTATCACCTCAGTCTAGAAGGTTTCATGTGCAGCACGTACACTTCATCCAGTGAAAAGTGGAATAGAGACCTGAGCAGGTTTAAATACAGGAAGTGCAGCAGAAGGCGTTGTTACATACAGATCAAAGCAGAGGTGTGTGTGTGTGTGTGTGTGTGTGTGTGTGTGTGTGTGTGTGTGTGTGTGTGTGCCCTTATTGGCCTTTCATCGCTCTTGTAAAAAGTTTCCTGACATTTTTGTGTGTGTTATTAAGCCAGCATCTCACTCACACACACACACAGACACACACACACACACACACACCTCCTTGCATAACTAATGTCTTGTTTATCACTATCATAGCACAGCAACAATTACATGCAAATCAGACAATGTGTGCACATGTGAGCATGTGCGTGTGTGTGTTTCGGCCCCTGCAGACACAACACGCACTCCTACTTGTGTACACGCTGTACATACATCCATGTTACAGTGACTTTTTAAAAATTTGACGTGAAGACGTGTTTACTGTGTGTATGTGCATCTCCTCTTAATGAGATCATTTCAAAAAGCAGAGCTCGTTCGGCGCCGAGTTCCCAGTATTCTTTAAGTAGTCTGTTAGTTTTGAATGAAGTGGTTTGAGTGCTGGGTTTTAACATCATCCAATAGGCTTTTAAAATCGGCTTTAATAGCTGGCAACTGAAGTCACTGTAGGACCACACAGTAGCAGCTTTAATTAAATCGCCCAAACTGTACAAGAATGAAAATCTCCCACTTTTTCCTCTGACAGAAGAGTCGGTACAGGCTTTATCTGCTTTTATTCACTATGGCTACAGTACTTCACAGCTCCCGGAGCTCCGTTCGGCCACACTAAAAGCTCCTGGGAAAACTGAGTCATCTCGAAGCTCAGCTCACCACAGATGCTGTTGGCTGAAGACCAGGAGGCAAAAACCCCAAACTCTTGCTGATCTACAGCCTGTCAGCTTACACTGCACAAGCTGGGTTTCCATCCACTCATTTTCTTTTTCCTGCATTTGCTTTGAAGTATTTGAAGAATTTTCAGCTCATTAAGGATTGTTTTGTGGAAAACAGGGGATCTGGGAGACTAAACAGTGGCATCAGCTGAAAAGTGTTTTTTGTACTTTTTGGTTGAAAAATCAGATTTGTAGCAGCATACATGACTAAAGAGTCATTAGTGTGTGGTTCACCCCACATCTTAAGTCAAGATCCAAACTTCTGCAGTGCTAATGTCACCAGCTCACTACCATGGCTAATCCAGATATTAGCGCTTACTATAATAGCATACAGAAAGGTGTGAACAATAGAGATTACAGCTTTTAGAGGCAGTTACAGTGGTGATAAACAGTGTCGCCTGAAAGTTTGTAAACCAAGCGAGACAAAAAATACACTCATTCTTGTATTTATTGTGTAAATGATTCCAGTCTTCCAAATTAGCATGTGGTAAGAGTATGTGAAGCTCTAGGTTTATCAGCCCATTTAAAATGAAAGTTAGAGTCACATGTTTCACTCAATGGAATAACGATGTTGTGTTGGTCTAGGAGCTAAACCTCTTCACCATCAAAGTCTGATCTTGACGCAGGTGTCAAGTGTGTTGGGGCTCGAACACGGGAGATTTCTGAAGACCTTAGAAGAAGAGTTATTGACGCTCACTAGGCTGGAAATTATTATTAGAGTTTTGACTCCACCAGTGAACTGCTTGGGAGGTGGTGGAGAAATAGAAAATGTCCAACATCGTTGTTATTCTCCCCAGAAGTGGTTGACCAACATAAATCACACTATGGCCTTCCACACCATAATGATCTGGAAGTTCACAAACAACCCATCCTTCCATTTTCTGAGCTGCTTACTTCCTGTAGAGTTCGCAGGAGTGCCGGAGCCTATCTCAGCTATCATACGGGCGAGAGGCAGGGTACACACTGGACAGACAAAACAAGGAAACTAAAGGCGACTCTTCCACTGGCTAATATCAATGTCCAAAAGCATCCAGTCAACCTTAGAAATCATCTGTCAGTAAGTACAACACTGAACTGACTTCATTTTAATTTCAGCAGCATCTCAAAAGTTTTCCTGAAACTGGCTTGACAGTTGAGTGAAAAAGAAGCGAGTGCTGGCACCCAGCAGAGCTGGTTGATCTCACCGGGAGTAACACAGACGGATGAGTTAACAGGTAAAGTCAGAACAATCAACATGAGCTGCATTTATTTTTACTCTCTGTCCTTTAACTCTGCTTCTTTCAGAGTCTGTGCAACTTTCTTTCATCCCAGCATGTGTTGAACTGAAGATGAGGCTAATGCTAGCCTCATCTTCTCTGCATGTTATCCGGCCAACAAAAGGATTATCACTGTGCAAGGTGTGTGTTTGTATGTGTGTGTATACAAGCCCTGACAGTCATGGGAAGACAAGGGAGGGGAGGAGGGAGCGAGGGAAAGGGCTTTGACATTCTTATGTTATGAATTTTAAAGGAAGGCTTAGCCGATCATAGCCAAATTAGAATGTATTTAGCTCATTAGGGGATGAGGAAACACAGCAGGAAGAAGAAGAAGAGATTCTCCGTCCCTCACACCAGTAGAGCTGTAGCCAAAAGTAGCAGAGTGAGATGCAATCCAAAACAAACTACTGCAGCAAGTGTGTATGTGTGTGTCCCTGTCTCTGTGCCCTGTTAACAAATTAGAGGGATTACCAGAAGAGAGAGCCAGAGCATAGCAGCTAATCCCACACACTGGCCCGCACCACTGCACCTGGGAAGTAAGTGTGTGTGTGTGTGTGTGTGTGTGTGTGTGTGTGTGTGTGTGTGTGTGTGTGTGTAAAGGGGGTGTGGTGACAGGAAGGGCTCTGTAGGGCATCATCCTCCCACAAACACACCCCCTGGTGCTATAGGTCTCCTAATGCTGCTGGACACACACATACACAGAGCATACAGGATGCACATGGTACATGTCACTGTTGCTGTGTGTGTGTGTGTGTGTGTGTGTGTGTGTGTGTGTGTGTGTGTGTGTGTGTGTTGAGATGAGAGAGGTCTGAGCAGCCAGTATTACCATATGTGATGTGGTGAGAAATTGAATTAAAGATATATTCAGAAAAAATACACTATTTATAGGCTCCATAACGGCAGTCATTTCATGGATTTAATTTGTGTAATCAAGCTAACAGTGGGAAGTCATGTGA
The DNA here is from genome assembly GCA_900302695.1 of Helostoma temminkii. Taxonomy (NCBI): domain Eukaryota; kingdom Metazoa; phylum Chordata; class Actinopteri; order Anabantiformes; family Helostomatidae; genus Helostoma; species Helostoma temminkii. The sequence continues at coordinate 13,561 of OMLM01002697.1, forward strand.
CTTATTTAAAGAAACTGGAAACAAACACACGGGCCCACATTTGGAGGAATAAACACCATATGGAAGAAGAGCTGCGCCACCTTTTGCGGTTTGTGATTTATTCCAGTGGCAGAATGTATAAGACAATCGGCCCTTACTGGGCGCGCTCAGGACAGCTGCCTTCTGAGCGTTTCTGTCTTCTGCCATGAGCCTGAGCTGAGTGGGACAGCGGTCCAACACATTTTTGGATCCTGATCTCGGTCCTCTACGTCTCCCTGTCACCGGTCCCATCCAAATCCTCTCCCTCCCCTCCTCTCTCCTTTATGTAAAGCTTGTCCAAATTGCACACTGCCAAGTGGGAGTCTCCTGGAACACACACACGCACTCATGTAGCGGTGCCCCTCCTGTCTGAATAAGACATATTACAGCAGCGCCTGACAGCAGCATCAAGAAGAAAATATGTCTCTCTCCCGCTCTACCAATGAACCACACAGCCGAGTGTAATCCCGATTTTATGAATTCAACATTATGCCCTCTGATCAGCTTCACCTTTTCAACTTCTAGAGCAAAGCGGAAAGCTTTCCGTGTAAACGTAACCTTTAGCAGCTATTTAAATATCTTCCTCCCAATCGAACAGGCGGAATAAAAAAAGGCATATTGGGGTTGACTAAATTTACCTGTAGAGACACAAACAGAAAGAAAGCGTTTGCTGAGGCGGAAAAAAAGGTGAAGCAGGGAAGAGAGGGGGGTGAAAATGAAGGAGTGGAGCTCAGGGTCTGAGTGTTATGGTCAGACTCCACTTGTTTATACAGAAATGGCAGCGAGAAGTACGAGCTGGGGGGAACAAGAGTGTAAGTGTGTGTGTGTGTGTGTGTGTGTGGGACGGGGGGGAGCAGGTCGAGGACAAGAGCAGATCCAGACCAGATGGAGGTTAGAGGAGGGCATGGATGGAGGGGAGGAATGAGGGGACAGGTCTGTGCTGGAGGCCCTTATAAGGCCTGGATGACTGGAGAGAAGTGGAAAGGCAGAGTCACTGCAAAAATATATATACCTGCAGCCATGGACACAGAGCAGGGGGAACCAGCCTAAAGTCTCTTTAGCACCTGAATTTAGTTTACTACATCACTGTGCAATGTCACAGAATACAGTAGAGTTGTGTATATTCATTTAAAAGGCTTATTAGGTCGGTTTTTGCATCATTTCTACCTTTTGGTGAGGTCAGTGTTGTTCCCTTACTGTGCAGGAGTGGGTCTGTTAAACTGTTAAACTTTTATCATTCACCTTCCAAATTACAGTAGTTTATAGACAGACGCAACCAGTTGTGGTCAGAAAGTCAACCTCCTAGGACTTCGATAAACAGTTTATTTTAGATTGTTTTCACTTGCTGTTTATTGATTTAATAGCTCAAGTGCATCTTTTCATCAACAATGTTTGCTTACTGTTGAGAAGTATTACATTTTTTTTTTTCATGAGTAAATGAAATTTGCATCCTTCTCATGAATTTCTCTTTCTTCTTTCTGGGCACTATAAGTGCACATAAATAACACATTCTTGTGGTTTATTTTAATTTATAATTACATTATATTTTTTTGCAGTGGCATTAATACTTTCCACCTTTATATTCTCTTCTATCACAAGGTGTTGTTCATCTGCACTTATATGACCATTTTTGATCATATTGATTTTTTTTCACTATTTGATAAAAGCAAGCTTTTGCTGAGATAGACAGATAAGGAGGGAGAGAGAACCAGGTGTCTTCACACATTCAACTTCATATCCAGTCAGTCAGACAGCAATCCAGTCACACATATTCAAATCTGAGGAGAATTACAGCTACAGTGTATATTAAGTCACATGTTCTATAAGACGAGGACATTAACTCTCCTTGTGTGATAATAATGTAGCATTATTAAAAGGTGGAGGAAACAAAAAGGAGGAGATCTGGCAAAGAGTGCATGAGAAAACTGGAAAAACCTCTTTGTCATGCAGGGACATGTCCCTCTGAGAGGCCTGGAAGGAGAGCCTGTAGCGGGGCCTCATCTCAGTGGTCATGCAGCAGCCAAATAAACAAAAGAAAGCGTGAAGTGGCAGATGACGGCAGAGTAACACAGTTGGTTTCAAAAAACAAAGTCTGACTGGTTTGAGAGGTCACCTCCTACAGGCCTTTTTCACTACAAGAGCTTTTGAAGGAACTCAAGAACTTTGCCTGTGTTAAGAAAGAACATACTCACCTTTTAGAACCTGGGTTGTAGTTCCTGCTCAGTAACAAATGAAAGCACCTACATACTGGAAATCAATGCTCTCCTTAAGGGTTCATTAGCATTTGTGATTGTGCTTTGTGTTTATGTTAAAATTTAAATTATCAATCAAATAAATTATTTATTTGCGATTAATCACTACCCCCTCTACTACTACATTAACTGTTGAGCAGGTAGTGTCGGGGGTGATGTCTCAGAGTGTCAATCAGAACTTGCTTGGTTATTAAGTTATGAGAGAAATTAGGCTATGCAGTTAACATAATATGTTGTGTTACTGATGGTTAACAGGTACAGTGCTCTGAAGTCCACCTGACCCAGTGAAGTTTTGAAATGTAGCTCTATATTCCACAAATATGGCCTGAGAGCAGATTACGTGGCTCTGTTTTTAAATTTCTTCCACTAGAAACATTTTCATGTATGAAGCTCTATCTGCCTTCCTATTTCTTCACAGAGCCTATATGTCACAAACACACACATGGGGCTAGTGACGACAGTGGTGAGAGCTGAGATCCCAGCCACTGCTCATTATGCTCAAGTACTGACCATTTAGGTCAAGACAAACCCTGCTGGAGCCGGTCTGCTCACCCCTTTATGTGTGTGTGTGTGTGTGAGGGCTTTGTCTAGCTGTCGTAGTCAAGCTCACATCAAGCTACTCAGAGTGCACTGATCTGATTTCCCTTGCTAGTGAGACTCCTCACCACAGACTCCTCACCACACCACCACACCACACCACTGCCTGTGCTGGCAGATGCCAGCACAGGCAGCTGTAACCATCCACTAAGAGCAGAGACACGCTGATGGCCAGTCGTGCTGTTATCTACTGACCAATCAGTAGGATGAGAAGAGAAAGAAAATGTTTAACGTCCTGCGATTGGCGGGAAATTCTACACGGGTGGTCGTACAGTGCTGCAGTGTACCCAAGCACTGTGATGGCATAATAACACGCTGTGAGGCCGAGGGAACAAAAACAATCGCGAAACCCTCTGGTGAGTAAGCAACCTTAGACAGGAAGAGGGAAAACACTGCGCCCGCCAACCTGCAATTTCCTCCCAGGTATGCCTTTTATCTGCAAGCCTCCAAGTGGTGCCAAAGGGTCGGTTAAAATGGAGCTGTGTGTCAAGCATAACAGACACTATAGCACATGCGCATTCTCAGTCAGGGAAGAAGAAGAGCATGTGAACATGCTTTTGAAATTAACAATAATACATAGGATCAATATTTGGCGTGTTTTCACTAAAGTAGCACATGGAGTTATTTTGTATTTTATTTGAAAACTCTTCTCCAGCTTTCTCAATGCACACAGAAGATTGAAAAAGGAGAGAGTGGGTCTGCCTGTTTCTAATCAGAGGGGTTATATTTCCAGTTGTTGGCCCTCAGCCAGTATTGTTTGCTTGGCCACCCCCCAACCATGCTCTGAGTGGTAAATTACGCCAGCGATGAGCAATTTTAGCCAAACCAACAGGTAGAAAACATTGTTTCCACATGGGAAGCCCCCTGATCCATACACACAAGCTCTAACTACCTAAATAGCAAAACAGACATAATTTAATTCGCTTTCCTGGGAATCAGAACACAGGTTGCTTTCTCAAGAGCAAAACTATGCATGTTATGGATTTATTTCCAGATGAAAAAAGAGAGACAGCAGCAGCCCAGCTCCTCTCCTCCGGCCCTCTTTTTGTTATCTGTGATGTTGCCCAAAGAAATCAATAGAACAACTGTAGATACCAAGCATTGTTTATCTTTTACTCTAAATGAATAATTCAGGGGTGTCAGCGGGGGTGAGGCAAAGCTTTGATACTAACGTAAGGGTTTGTTGTTCTGGGGAAAATCTAACCCCCCTCTTATCCCTGTCTCCTTCCCCCAAAAGTCCAGAGGAGAAGAGAGATGCTACAAACAGTTAGAAATCTGGTTCTCTCTGAAAAAGACCGCTGTTCTGGATTTACTGCACTGCCAATGATGTCCCTCACACCAATGGATAGATGGATAGGAGCACTGAAGGCAGCATTACTTGGCTAGATAAAGCTTTTCTTTGGACTAATATACACCAACGTAAAGTCTGGTTAGACTACAGTGGTGGAAAAAGTGGTGCTAATTGGTTGAATGCTAGGGGATGATTAAGCAACTCAAAGTTCAACAAATAATTTAACGGTACATCTTTCGTCTGAGGGAGCTAACCATAAGAAAAAGCACCTTTGGGCACCTTTGGTCATTTCAAACGTGTCTTTAGGGTTTGTGAGAAGTGAAACAAACCCTGCTCTCACAGAGAGGGGTAGGGTGCAGAAACCATTCAATGGGGTAAAACGTGTCTCTCAAGCAACACACAAGCTGACAGATGTAGTGTGAAGGAGAATGAAATTAGGGACAGCAGGTGAGGTTTTTTCAAATGATACAAAATGGATCACCCAGGCCATAAGTAGTCTGAGGTGTTTGCAAGGGCTGCTAGGATGGTACGACATAGGTGGGTTTTAATGTTAATAAAGGCACAAACAGGAAGCCTTTAAATTGTTGTTGTGTCATGAGCTTTTGATTGTAAGTCGTCCTTCCTCGTGTGTAGCCTGACTAGTGTTAGCATGTGAAACGGAGGAGACTTAAACCCTCCTAAACAAGGGGATCAACATGTATTTGTCAGGCTATGCCACCCTCGGCTGCATGCACATACATACATACACACGACAAGGCAGCAAACATTTCCAGCAAAGTCGCTAAACCTCAGTGTCCCACCTTCGCCATGGACACACAAAAGCCCTCAGGCCCTTGTAATTGAGGTTTAAATCCTTTCCTAACATCCCCCACCCCATCCCTCACTCTTCACCAAACATGGATTGCACCGACACAGGGCCCCTAATCCTTCCCAGTTTAACCAAGTGAGAAATTAGCTTTTGTTAAGTGGTGATTTGGCCGGTGCCAAACGCCAACAGGCCATTGTAGAGGAGAGAGGCAGTCATGAGTCCCCCCAACACAGCAAAATACTGTGTAATCCCATCCTGTCCGTGCGGCTGGGCTGAAACTGCTGCTGCCTGTGACAATATAAAGTTCTGTTTATTCAAGAGCTATGTATCACTGTCTTGTCCAAAGACATTTTGATGCATCAGCATGTCAGGAAGGCTTACTGTTTGCATCACTATGTCTGACTTTACAAAATCAAATATTGTATGCAGAGTTGTAATGAAAGCCACTAATATCAAGTTGGTAGATGACGAGAAACGGCAGCAGACACAGAGCCTCAAAGCCGGTAAGAAAGAGCAGGCCGCTCTGCAAGAGACAAGATGAAGGAAGAGCACCATCACACAAAAGCACTGTGACATGGTCTCAGTCTGAGCAAAACTCAGGAGCTAATTCAGAGAAAAGCATATTCAGGCAGCAACACCTTGCACACACGGCAAGAACTGAAGCTGACAAATAATAGATTATGTAGAGACTTTTTTTGTAAATTCTGTTTAAATAAATAGATAAAATCCATGTATTTAGAAGACAAAAATACTTTTACTTCACTTTCTATAAATCATCTAAGACACTTAATCTCGCTACCACTTTTGGGGGTCCTATCTTCCAGATAGGAAATCATGGCCACATGTCCATGTTTTTTTTAATAAATACTGTGAATTTTTCACTTTATTATATTTTCTAGACCAGAATGCCAGGATGTGATACCCACCATCATTCTATACAGTGTGAGTAAACCTCAGGCAGAGAGTGTCAAAAAAATCAGTGCTGGTGTCCATGCATCACAGACAAATTTGCAGAGTAGCACAACACAGTGCAAATATGAGAATGATGCATTTGCTTAGAGTAAAACTGCAGTGTAAACACAGACTTGTTGCAAACTGACAAAAGATAAAGGTGTATACATATACACACAGTCACTTTTTCTACACACACACACACTGCAGACAAGCATACAATGGAATTCAGATGAGGACCAGGTGCAGCCTTCCCCTATTTTTGTCTTCTAAATATCCTGAAATATCATTGGCCGTTAGTCCAGATGAATGCAGAGGGAAGTACAGCTTTGTATCCTCCCACTATCACCTCCACAAACCCCCATCCCCCTACTCACTCCTCAACCAGCCTCCTGCCCTTCTCTCATCTCTCTATTCACTTTCACACACTACCTGCCTAACAGCAGCTCCTCGCTCAAGCACACAACTGAAAACAAACTACACCTCATGCTTTATTGCCCGATCTGATGGCTCAAGAGTCACAAAAGCCAGCACACCATAAGAAAGTGTCTCCCATCCACAGTGAGATTTTTTACCAAGGAACCTACTTCTTATTCAGATTCCATTCCAGCACCGCCGTCCTCTCAGCTCTGACGACTCTTGACCTAAATGGTGTTGATGTTCTCTTGTGGCTTCAGGTGAGCTCATATTCCTGTGCCACCCATTTATTTTTACATGCTACTACTTTATTTCCTAATTACCCATAATGAAAAAAAATGAAACATGTTTTACATGTTTCAAAAACGATATTTGTCTTAGACAGAGAAGATTTAACCCGACTATGCGATTTGCTCCTTCAGACAGAAATCTTTGCAAGAAATTTTACTGAGTTACACATGCCACTGGAAGCTAAAAAGTGATGTCAGGACTTTGGCTCTCAATCAAATTCATTTCTGTCATTATTTAAATGAACTGCATTTTCAACAATCCACATGCAAACACTAAAACCAGCAATGAATTACATCTACTCCAAAACCAAAACCAAAACCATAAGATCACTCCCCTTCCTCCACTGCCAGCCAGCTGAAGACATCCCACCTCTCTTACGGTAGAATGTCTGTCACATCATGCCACCAAATTCAACATTCAATATCCCATCTAATAAGTCTTGTTACAAGATCAAGTGATAGGTCCTCCACTTCTGCATGCTGGGTTCATGGACAGCACAGACTGAAGGTTAGTCTGTATTATTCAGGGACAGTACAGTGTGTTTTGAGAGACCCCCTACCCAAAAAACAAAACAAAAACCGAGGTCTGAACTGAACCATGGGTTTGGATTGAGGTCTACAGCACAAATAAAACTTATTTGTTATTGGTTTTAACCTCTCTATAGGCTTTGTTGAAAACATGGTTACTTTAAAAAATGACAAATGTTAACCTTTAATGAATAAAGCTGCTAAACACAATATTTCAGCTCACTAACATCACAAGAAACTAGCAGAATAAGCAAGCACGCTTGGTTGACTCTTTCTTACTTCACAGGCTGTGAGAAATGACTGGAATTGTTCTAAGCACTCGAAACTGTTTTTAGAAAATATTTAGGTCACATTTGTCTTGATGAAATCACCCTGTATGACACTTAAGTGTTTTTGATTATTGTTAGATAGAAAAAGTGAAATCAGGTTCAAGAGTGGTGAATATAAGGGAGAGTAGAGGCAGCCACTGTTACTTTTAATCTCAGTATGATAACACCAGTTATAGATATCCATCATTTTTATTTTGTTGTGTACATTTTACCAACCGTGTGCAGGATTAATTGTAGTAGGATAAAACTGAAGAGAGAAAGAGTTTGGCTGTTAATCAGCACTGAGAGCTGCTATGGCTGAACTGACAAAAACAAGTGCCACCTACAGAACCTGGAGGGAAAAGACGGACAGGTGATCAGTGGGACGTGCGCAGTACAACAGGAACGTCTCGTGAGCTCTCGCTGCTAAAAATGGAGAGGAGACCAAACACCACTGAGGAATCTTCAGTATTAGCACTTCAAAACCTGCATCCATGGCAGCCTGTGATTCATGTCCATCCTGTTAGAAATGTCTTTGCGTTGGCCGGTGCCCCGGACTCTTCATGCTGCTAATAGCTTCTGGCTTTAATTCTGTCATTGCATTCGGATGAATCAGAGACCACTGAGGAAAAAAAAAACATTTCTCTTCACCGAGGCTCTGATTCACTTGATTTCTGTGCACTGAAGGAAACCACACGACACATACATTCATATCCCTGTGCCCAAATCACAAGCAAAAGGCCAAAGAAATTCTATGAATAAATGGTTAAAATCTAGAGGGACCGTGAAGAAACTCTCTAACTGGGTTTAGCAGAGGAGGCTTGTTAAACCTGATCGCCCTGTGGGGAATTCAAATGAGCTTGGCCTTGAGGGAAAAGCTTTAAATAAATGGAAAGCTTCTAAAATCAACTTTTGCTCACTTAGATGCCATTTTTATCAAAGAAAAGCAGATTTTCCAAAGCTATTAAAAGCCAAACAGCAAAGTAGACTTCACGTCTCAGTAGTTGTTAAACCAAGTGGTTTACAAAGTGGGGTCCTGAGACCTCTCAGGGTCCTCTAGAGGGACAATAAATACAGTGTGAATTTTATAAATTTTGTAAATCTATTCACATCTGGCTGTGAAGGGAGTGTTATATCAATAAATTAGAAAATAGAAATTCACTTAACCAACTTCCACCACAACACATAAATAAGAAATAAGATTCTTATTAGAACCACATGATCATCTTTTAAAACACTGTGAATATCTTCCAATCTCCATGTGAGAGCAAAACAATCTCTGCTGTTTGAAATGAAGAACTGAGAGTAAACAATGGCTTCACAAATGGCTACCTGCCAGACACTGTGTGTGTGTGTGTGTGTGTGTGTGTGTGTGTGTGTGTGTGTGCGTTGAGTTGACAAAATGAAAAGGATTCTAACTGAAAAAATCCTCTCCTGTTACTCTCGGCAATTAAAGGCGATTTCATGAAAGTTATGGACAGACATAGAGAAAGAGACGTCGCCTGAAAAACAAACCTCACCAATCTGCCATCTATTCTGCCTCAGTAATACCGCAAACCCCCAAACACCTCATCTGCCCCCCTTCATCATCTCAACCCTGTCTTCATCCTCACTAACTCACACACACACACACACACAGCCTTTTCCACCAATCTCATCCCTGACGCCAGGACATCAATTTTCGCAAGTCGCCAAAAATTACCATGCATGAATGCAAAAAAGGCTGATCAGGAGTAATTAACACGGCTTCATATGCAAATTTTATTAATGCAGAACTACAAAGTCATTATGCAAATTAAGGTTTCGTCAAGCCTCTTGACAAATACTCCCAGCTCCAGCCATCTAGCAGCCAGGATGGATGACAAGTCTGCTCGCTCACTTTAGACTGGAGGGATGTCTATGCGTTGTAGTCTAGTTAACAGATTAGCACTAGTTAGTGCTGGTGGCTACTAATATGAGTGTGTGCATATATACAGGCTATTCTGTGTGTGTGTAAACTGTGTGATTAGGGAAGTGGCTAATGGCTGCACAGCAGAGTAATGAACCTGAGATCCAGGGGATGGAGGGATGAAGAGAGGGAGAGGGAGTG
>OMLM01002697.1:25965-36289 GCA_900302695.1 Helostoma temminkii
AGCTTTTTGTTAAGCCTTTGTGCAGTTTCATTTGAAAGATAAATAAGCATATGGTAAATATTTTAAGGACACACCACTGTGCTTAGTCATTATTTATTAAATGTGTGTGTGTGTGTGTGTGTGTGTGTGTGTGTGTGTGTGTGTCCATTTGAATAATGTTTACATAAGATTCAAACATGCACAATTATTGTTTAAATTGTGTGTGATTATTTTTGTTGTTGTTTTTGTTTTGTATGTGTGTGTGTGTGTGTGTGTCTTACTCTGCATATCACACATCCTGCAATAATGTGTTTTAGTTATTCTGTTTTACATCTGATGATCAACTGGGTACGTGTGTGTGTGTGTGTGTGTGTGTGTTTGACAGAGAGAGAAACACACAGAGATATACAGAGTGCTTCTCGTCTCAGTGTGTGTACAAGTCACCATCTGTGTGTGAAAGAGAGTGAGAGACAGAGAGAATAGACTGGAACAAAGACAAAAGAAAAAAAGTCAGCTGGGAAACAAACGACAGAAGAAGCAAGTGTGAAAGCAGAGGTAGAGCTAGACAGCTGGCACGCACACACACACACACTCAGCCTGTCAAACTGCTCATCACATTAAAAAGGTGTCATCATATTAAAGTTTGTCAAAACTACTGCATGTGTGTGTGAGAGACAGGAGAGAGAGCTAGTGTGTGTTCCTCTCCACTCCAACTGGACTTAGTTAAATGTCTGAATTAAACCCTGGTTGACAAGGCTTTAACGGCTACACAGCGCTGTGTCAGGCGCTGTTAAACACTCCTCAGTGCTGTGTGTACCCTGTGTATATGTGTGAGTCTTACAGTTAAAAATGACACACTTCCTTTTTTTTTCTAATCCACACTGGGTAACCTGACAGTGAGCTGGCAGTCTGCAGGGTGTGTGACCAGATCCCCACACCCAAACCTTGGTGCAAATGAGCGAGACCTTGCAAGACCCAGTAGAAAACTCAATGTCGTGGTGGGATTTCTGTTATTGCAAACTTTTGTCCTGACAGGACACATGCTCCTACTGGACGTATATACATGAGTGTACAAAGTGATAGTGAATTAGTGAGATGAGCTACACAGTCTCTATGCACTGTCTCTCAACTGCCGAACAGGTTTTCTGTAGGGTTTAAGTATCTGTTTCCTAAATTCATCAACGTAAAAGTGTATCTGTCCCTTTCACACTTAAACACTAGATGTGGATGATTTTTGTTCCGTTTGGTTTTTAGAAACTAATTTCTCCTGTGATACAGTGTGTTGGGCTAACCTTAACCTGCTAAAGCTATTAGTTCTTACAGGTGGACAGCTATTATCATCCCCATGGTGTAAAACACTGATACTTCACCAATATTTGAAACCTAGAGCGATTACAAAGTCTTCATAAAGAGGAGGATCAGGTGGTTGGATGGGTCGACAACAGGCAGGAATTCCTGCAAAGTGAGATGTTGTGTGATTATCGTGTAATAATTGAAGTGGTTAAAACATGTTTATTATTTCATATTTCATCTAATCTAGGGCTACATTTTTGTGTCTAACTGTAACCCAGTTTTCTGTGTGAGTAAAGTCAACCACATCGTGATGTTTCCACAAACAACCCAGCTTTTATGAATGTTATCGTGATGGCAGCCACCACAGCCTAAGCAACTGCTGCCGCTCACCAGGCACCAAACAGAGAAGCCAAAGGGTACACTCACATCAGCATAAGACGCCGAACAGTGTTTGTAGACAAGATATGGATTTGGATGTTTTGGTGTCATAAGATGGTATTTTCACATGTTTCCTGCACTGATGATTTATCAGTTGCATGCAGACACACAGTATCCTGCACAATACATGACTGTTGTTAGTGTGAAGAAGATGAACTTAAGAGATGGTGAAGAGGAGAGGTGTTGCAACTGTGTCCCATAATAAAACTGACAGCTTTATATTATAAAAAAGCAAAAAAAAAAAAATCATGAAAGATTTATTTTTTTCAAATCAAAATGATACAGCAAAATTCACAAGGTCTCAGTGAGAAGGCCTGGAGTTAAAGTATAAAATATCAGCGCTCCTTTATTTCCACTCTACAGCCTCTGATGTGTTACCTGCAGATGGAGACGGAGAAAAACAAAAAAACTCTTCTAATTTAAGGATATAAAAACTCGACATGATGCATGTGAATATGTGCGTGTGTGTTCCATTTCACATGGAGAACAAATGGAAATGAAAAAAGCTGGGGAATAAAGGAGTGGTTTGACCTGCTGGGAGCCAATTACGAAGCGTTCGTCGTCAGTCGTGTTCTGAGCTGACATTCAAACTCCCTGATCACTTTTCCCCTCGCTCTTTCTCTCTCTCTTGCTTCCTCCACTGTCTATTGCTCGTTTTTTTCCTTCATTTCACCAGGTAATGAAAGGTGTAAAAATGTACTGGAGGAAAAGCTCAGTCTGAGTTACAAAGAAGAAAATTCCACCTGCCATATTTCAATCCCCGGTGATTATAAGCGGGGCTGAGCAGTGTTCTCTCCAAATTAATCTCCGGCTCCATTAATAACCCTCTCTGTCCTCTCCACGTTTTAATAAGGTGCTAGTTGGACATATTTCATGTGGAAATTGAGAAATACCGAGGGTAATTTTGAAACATAAAATGTTATTGCAGCAATATAGTTTACAGTTGCTGCAGTGCACGTCCAATTGAGCCGCTAATATGTTTTTGCTTTTAATGTGAAAATTATTGCGCGTTCTGTTATGAAGAAATATTGTGCAATTACAAAGTGAAGCCTTCCAACGCAGCGCATGTGGAGTTGATTTCACAGGAGAATTGCAGTTAGATATACTGCAAACATTTAAGCTCAGTAGGAAAAATACACTTATGCACATAAATATGAATAATGCCACCCTAATAATGTGACCAACGCCAATCAATTAGCGCACACGCTTGAGAGCGGCTCTGCACACACTCTGGGAATGTATCGGAGGCATTTGTATGTGAAGCCATAGCAAAGTTACAGAGCTAAGTGGTGTGCTTTCAGAGGTTCAAGTGGCTGTGCTGTCCACAGCAGCTCCGTGAAGCAGCCTGGCACAGTTGGAACAGCCTGGTAAAATATTGATGAAGTTCAGACCCAAACACAGTGTTTTACAGCACAAGCCAAACCGCAGACTGACACGTTCCGAGGAGCTCTGTCCTGCTCCAACTCTCTAAGCTGAGGAAACGGCGTCAGGAGAGTCACCTGCGAGTGCATTTCCTCCTGTGGCTGTGGGCCAGACTTTTTATTTATAGGTCTTGTGATTTCATGCACAAGACAAAGTGCAGAGACTACTCATTTACCGCATTTGATCATGTTTAGCGTCAGTGTGTTACTTAAAAAATACCTGCTTTTACTCATTTTCCACCAGATAAAATGCACAATATGAATAATTCTTCACGAAACGATCAGTATTTCACAGACAGAACACACCTGTGTTCTGAGTTTAACTAAACTTCACAGGCCCTCTGGGACTGATCTACTTACTGGTTCAGACAGACTACACAAGCCCTGCATCACAGCAAACAAACGTTTGTTGCTTAAATCTATAGATGACATACAATAATTGTAAATTTCACTCAGGTTTGATTTATTTAATTTATTCCTTTAATTTATTGCTACTTGTTTATTAGACTTAAGGTTTATTTCTGTATAAAGCATTGCACCTTGAGTTCTACTTATTTGAAAGTTGCCAAACAGAACTCTTCTTGGAAATGAAAAAATCCACATAGTCCCTTCAAACCAGGGCGGGTCGCTCAACATTTTGCCTATTTCCAAGCTTTACATGCAGCACTGACTAAAAAGGAACATGAGGCTGTCAGAAATTCCCAGGTTAACTTGCCAGTAAGGATTTGATGCTACCCTAAAACTATGAATGCCCGCCACTAAGCGGTCTGGTTACAGGACACAGCCAACCCAAACACACTGAATATAAGAGCTGAGCTTCTTATTTCATCTGCAACGCACCAAATGTCTGACTGGGAAATGGTCTGTTTCTATAGGCTTTCATCTTTCAGACATTCTTATTTAGCTGTTGACTTTATTGAGACTTTTGCACCTGATAGATGTCGATGAGCACTGAGCTACAGACCTGCAGTTCTACACAAAGTGACATGTGGGAAGGCAGAACAGGAGTTGTCGTGGCACACTGGATATTCCACTCTTCTCCTCTGGAGTCTTTCTGAACATGTAGACTGGTCTGTGTAATAACTGCTGGTTCTCTTTCCCCTGCAGCTGCTCTCCTGCTAACTTCTTAACCCTGTAAAGCCTGAGTGTCTATTGGACCCTTTAAAAAACATTTTTTAAATTTTGAAATCATTTCTACATGTGAGATTTTTATTCTATCATATTTGATAAATCAGGTGTTTAAGGTGACTTTTTGATCAAATCATTTTTATTTTTTAGTTGTTTTTTTAAACAAAAACAAATATTATTCATTGTATTTGCAACATTCGGACTATTTAAACAAACTTTTTAATAGCCTTTTTATTTCACCTTATTGTAGATAAAAGAGTTTGTCTTTGTAATTTGCATTGTGGTAGACATAAAGCAGATTTAATCATAGAATCCAATGCATTGACCCTATTTTTTAAAACCTGTTTTATCATATTGGATACACACATTTTCATTAGAATAAAAAAATCCATAACTTTGGAAATATTATGCAATTATTAGTTTATTTAATTTATATTAAAATATTAGTAAAAATATAATCGCTATTCTCACCATAACCTTTTTTTGGTCTAAAATGTGTGACTCAATATATGAAGGCAGCCATTTTGGATTTACCCTTTAAAAGCCCCCCCCCCACTATGTACAAACAATCCACCAGGGGGCAGACGATATGTCATCATCATATACAACAGGTTTTTAGGGAAAGTATTGATCATGTTGATGACTGGAAGGTCGCAGAAACTTGTGTATCAAATGTCATACAAATGGCATCATAGCCAACAAGGAAGAACCTAGCTTCTTTTTAACCATTTCCCCTTCTCTGTTTTCTCTTGTCTCATATTAGCTTTACTTCTACGTTTATTTGAAAGTTGTTGTTTTTTTTTTTTTCTCGTTTTGGAAAAGATTATAAAGGGTTATGGCTCAACAAAAAATAAATGAAAAGCTATTTTCATGTGTTCTGTCTTCCTTCCTTCCTAGGGGGACCATGCTCATGGCCTTCATATGTATGAATGTTAAGCGTGACTTGGGAGATGAGTCATGGTAAACTTAGCTTAGCATAAAGATTGGAAGCAGGTGGAAACCTCTAGGCTGGTTCTGTCCTAAAATAAGCCTATCCAGATCTCTAGTTAGATTGAGTTTGCTTAAAGCCACAGTATTCAGCTTTTTTCAGATATGTTTTAAGTAGTATTATGGAGACATTGAAGACAACATCTTCAGTGAAGTCAGACTCAGACAGCAGTCTGGCAGGAGTGCAGGTATTCACTTTTCCAACTGCTTGAAATACTGAACAAAAAGACAAAGACAAAGTAACACAGTACGGCTATGTAAAAAATTGTGTTTTGGACTTCCCCAACATAATGGAAATTTTGAGTAGAAAGTGCAAAATCACTTTCAACATCTTCTTTATAAGGAGTCTCAGAAACAACAACTTGGATTAAGTGGACATAAAACTATAGTTATTTTCAGACTACTGCAGAAAAAAAACACTGGCACAGCTTTGGTTTCCCAAAGTACAGTTACCAGGATACTTTCTGTGGCCATGGACTGAATTTCACATGCTACTTTCAAGGTGTCAAGCTTCTCTCCCTTAGAAACAAATCAAGTCCTACATGAGTGTCAGTAGTTCTATTGTCTTTTTTTCAATAAAATGAATAGATGAGGGGATCAGCATGTTTTATACATTATTCTGTTTATTTGCAAATTCAACAAGCAACATACCTCTTGTTAAGACAGGTCCAGCTAGGCTACTATTGTTTATACCAATTTAGGTTAGACTCCACTTCTGAACTGGATATATGAGCCTGATGTTTTACCTTTTCATCCAACCATCTCTTAAAATATTGACGTGTTATGTTACAGCGTGCTTGTCATGCCTACCTGTTGGTGTGTTCTCCTGCTTGGGGCAAATCCCTTTGGTGGGCGTGCTCTCTCTCCTGCCACCTCTTCCCACCTCCTCCTCCTCTGGTGTCACCTGGATGCCGATCTCCACGGGCTCCGCCACCTTCCTTAGCTCTAACTGCTGGCCATGGTGATGAAGGCTCTGCAGAGTGGGACTCCCTCCTCCTCCTCCCCGGTCAGTCATCTTGTCGTAGCAGCCATTGGGCAGCAGTGGTGTTTGGCACTGCTTCTTTTTGTGCTCGATGAAGAGGAGAATGTCGCCCAACGGGAAGGTCATCTGGCACTGGCCGCACGTCAGCAGGTCATGATCGGCGTGGAGGCCGGGTGGCAGGGCGTGGGCCAAACTGGGTTCCAAAGGATGGGGAAGTAGGCCAAGCTGGTGGGAGGGCAGGCCGAGCATGTGGGGGGGTAAGGAATCAGAGAGCAGGCCGCCATCTGGATGCTCAACCTCAGCTGTCCAGAAGAAAAATAGAAAGATGTCAGGTGACTTGACAGTTCATTGTCACTTTGAGACTTCAGCAAACTAGATGTTGGTTTGAATTCCAGTATTCATACTGATCCCACTGTGTACTTACATGAGTGTTTTTACGTTATTTTCATTTGGATAATAAACAAACTATGAAGTAGGACCCACCAGTATAATTAAAGAATAAAATTTATACTAGCTGATGTCAGTTTCAAATATAATGTGGAAATCATGGCATCGGATTATGGTCAGATGTGGACGTTTGGAAGAAGTCAGAGTCGGACTTTTTGTGTTACAAGAAATGTTTGTACGCACAACTGAATGCAACACCACAAATGCTTTTAGGGAGACTAAGTCTGAAAACTGAAAAAAAAAATGAAAATGTACACTTCTCCTCATTTGTATGATTGACAATGTCCTGCCTTTTTCTACACGTCTTCGTGTGTGTTTAGGAGGGTTTGCTGGGAAACAGTGGTTAGATAAGTGCATGTGAGGTGAAACATGGTAACACATGTGAAAGCCTTTACGAACAGACTACAAGAAAGGGGTTGGTTTAGATTAGCGCTTGTGAAGAAGACGCTGGAAAAAAGGAGTGCCCCACAGTGGTAAACAGGAAAAGAGAGAAACCACCACGATCATCTTCATTTCTCTCTCTAGCTTTGTTTCTCTAATCCAAAATGATGGATTAGCAGCAGGTTGGCCATTTGTCGTCGTCTCCACATTAGAAATGCAAACAGATTTAGGACGTCAAATGCATATGAAGGCTCCAGATGGAATAACCCATCCTCCAGGAGACCTCCAGCATACCTGATGGTGGTCTGCTTTTAAATACACCACTGATAAACCCTCTAGTTTTCATATTAGGAAACATGTTGGTGCTATACTGACAGGTAATTCTATTCATTGTAGCATCTCTCTGTATGCAGCACAGAAATCTTATAGCAGAATCCACACCTCTCATTGGCCGTTGGCTTCTCACATTTACATAAGAAATAATGTCTACATAATAACTTTATAATTGAAGACAAAGTGTCTCCAATTCTACTATAAAATTAATTGCAATCATTTTGGTGCACATCTTCATCATTCTCATTCTAATTTTCACAATCACATGAATTTAAAAAGGTAATTTTTTATTAAAGCTTCTATTCTATTATTGTTCTAGTATGCTATTATTGTTTATTTTGATACCAGGAAACGTGTGTGTGTGTGTGTGTGTGTGTATGTGTGTGTGTGTGTGTGTGTGTGTAAGCATGTGTACTGTAAAATTAGTAAATCCTCCTGCGCCCCACCCTCTGCACATGTGTTCATGTTGCATGTTTGAACTGCATGCATCATACGTCGCAGCGCATTTGCATGTGCATGTCTGCCATCACACATACACACGTGTATATGCATTGTGCATATATGTATATTTGTGTGTGCGGCCTGCAGGCTGCAGCCATCTGTCCTCTGCTACTGAAATGAACAGTGGATTGTGTTTTCTCCCGTCATAAACATTAGAGAAAATAAAGCTGAGCTGAGCTGACCTGAAACAAACACCCTGCACAGTTACACACTGACCCTTCGATCGCATAGAAATTAATAATGTGTGTGTGTGTGCGTATGTGTGTGTGAAGAATGATCCACCTCTAACAGGATCCGATTCTTCTGAAATATTATGACATATGGAGATGTATATATGCGTGTTTCTTATTCATACACTATAAATCCTGCTTTCAGGAGATATTCAGAGACTGCCAGCAAACTATATTTGATCAAGGCTCCTTCACACATATTTAAACACACACTCACACACACAGTGAAGTTCAGAACATGCTTGCACACGACAAACGTATAGAAACTATTGTCACTTTGGCCTGATTTACCTAATAAGGCGCGGGTGAGTCACACAGGCACACTAACAGGATTTCAGTTAACCGAGAAAAAGAAAAGAAGAAATCAAAGACACGGAACATCTAAAAATGAACACTTCAAAAATAACGTTTCTACAGCATCTTTAGCAGGGGTACAGCAACAGGTTATTGGGAGAGCTCAAACGTGGCGTTGGCTCGTGTCAAGGGCCAAAGAGTGCTGCTTTCAATTTCTGTCATCGGGGGAGATGTTTTCTCTGAGAAGGCTTCAGTCTCCGGGGCTTGGCTTCCTCTGTTTACTGCTCTATCAGTGTAAATGTGCTGCTAATCCATCTAGACCCTTCACACTCTCCACACATGCGTCACATTATATTCACAGACACAAATGGGACAGCACATTAGCAGCAAGCTGCTTCGCAAATATTTGTTTTCCTCACTCTTATACTTTTCTTTTTTTAACTGGCAACACAACTTCACTCATTTTGACTGATGAACGTCTGCACATTGCTCTGAAAACAGAAAGTTATTTGACCAGTATTGCGTGTGTGTGTGTGTGTGTGTGTGTGTGTTATCAGAATGAACGACTTTATCAAAACCAGACAGACTTTACATGCAAGCTCTAAAATCAAGATGAAATGTTTGTGGGTAAGAATGCACGCACGCACACACACACACACACACACACACACACACACACACACACACACACACACACAGCATATGCACAAAAAAAAACACAAACACACCTGCAGCTTCGCCCTGACAGTCGTTCACCGCCTGCTACGCTACAGCCACGTCTCAACATTTCTCCAAAACTGTCAGTTAGTACATCCAGTACACACACACACACACACACACACACACAGCTGGGTCACTACAGTTTGTTGTACCACCTGTTACATGTAGGTATATTATATATTTAGAATCTGAAAGCTGCATCACACTTATTTCCTGGTTTCCAGTTGACTACTGCTTCAAAACAGTGTCACACGATGCATCCAACACGATGTTGATATTAGACTGTTTGAACTGATTTGATTCCACAGACAGTGTTAATCTCAAAATGTGAATTCCGAATAACCCTTACAAACAGGAAGTGGCTTTTTACCCAGACTCAGTTTGGAGAATTTTGAGATTAAGAGTAAGAAAGCTCTAATGAGGAGTGCTTCTGTGCATCTGTCTTTATTTATTGAGTCATGAATGAATTAAAATGCAACCTAAGAATGTGTCACTTCTATACTTTTATACATTGTCTGTGTGCGCACCTGCATTTTAGCTTTTTCTGTGTCGTCTCCTCGCCCTCATTTCCTTTCACCTTTCACCCACCTCTCCATGAGATACCCAGGCTGAAGCACGTTTTACAACAGAAATGTACTGATCATTAAAGGCAAACACCTTTACACCTCCAAATGAAAAGTGATATAATCATTAGATTAGGAACCACATTATGCACCAAAAAGCTGAACTAAAATAAAAGCTCCAGTCCAATCATCTACATCTAGTCTATTTGCTGCACTATATCAACTACAGCACACACACACTCACTCATACTGCTGTTATAGATGTCATTCAGCTGCGGCCATGAATTTACAGTACATGGTGTAAATTAAAGTGTGACAGAGAGACACACAGTCAAGTACAGAGTGTGCAGGTGTTGACAGTTAAGAGGCTGTGGAAGAGGAATGTGGGTCTTTCAGCGCTGATGTCATCTGATTAACACACACACACACACAGAATGCAGGTTCACACTCTGCTACCCCTTCACTGGCAGAGTGAATGCAGCACTGACAGCCTGAGAGCTCCCCCTAGCCGGAAGAGAGAGAGAGAGAGACATAGAGACAGAGAGAGAGAGAGAAACGCAGAGAAAAAAAGAGAGAGAGAGAATGTGTGTGTGTGTTTGTGTGTGTGTGTGTGCGTGCGTGCCGGTG
>OMLM01002699.1:11448-25140 GCA_900302695.1 Helostoma temminkii
CCAATTTTATTTTTAGCTTGGGGCAGATATTGAAAGACAGTCATTGTATATTTATCCATTTATTGTTATTTGCAGCCTATGTGGAGCTTTTGTTTTTTCTTTTTTTGTAAGGATATATACATCAAAAAATATATCTGTATTGTCCCAAGTTATTTCTTTGTATTAATTTTAGGTTATATATTATTATGATTGCCCTGAAACTATGACATTGTTGTTGGTGAAAAATAAAAGTCAATCAAAATAAACTGTACATCATTTACAATGTACTGGCATGTATTTTTCCTGACCAAGCTGGAAACTGCACAATCTCTAGCTGCTCTGGACACACACACACACACACACACACACACACACCCACATGTACATATAACCTTCAGGTCATAACATCTCAGCTTTGCCTGTGTGGATCTGGGACTGCCCCTGTTAAATTACATGAATATTTGACCTCTCAGAGCTAATGTACTGTCATCATTTCCATTATTTCCGATAATCACAATGTGAAAGTGAAAAATAGCATCACTCCTGTTTGTCTATTATATATAACAAATGAGTGGTTATGCATAACTGAAAACTAAATTATATTTTGTAAATGATCAAAATCTGTAATTCGCCTGCCTAATAAGGAAGTAAATAGATTCAGTTATGAGTGAGCACGGTGAGGCCAGACTACACACACATTCACATACACACACTCAGAGCGATAGTTTTCCGCCCTTATATCAAAGGTCAGAGCTGAAGAAAAACAAAGTGCAAAATTCAAACTGTTACATCACTTCATCTCTCACACCAAATGTCAGTGGCCTGCTTCCTCTAAACTGGGAGAAATGACTGTAGCACTGAGGTACAGTCATGTGCCATTTTGCTTAGAGAGTAAGAATGAAGCGACCGTGTGATTGTCGCCATCCTGAGAAAACCCAACTCTTGGAAGGAAAGAAAAAAACTAAAGAGAAGAAAGGCAGATGAGGAGGTGGAGGAGGAGGAGGATGCCTTGTTTTTCTGGGTCTTATCTCCTCACTCTGCTGCAGCTGCCTTCGCAGCGTCGCGCAAACACCTGCCGGCCTTCCGCATCACCAAGAGAAAAGTCAGTTCTGCCATGCGATAACCTGGCCTCGCGTGTGCAGCGGGAAAAGACACCTTGCAGACGTGGTTAAGATGCTATGACACCTCTCTCTCACTGCTTCGCTCAACCACTCACTCCATATCTGCTTGTTTACTCACTGTTTATGATTTTATGTTTTTTTCCCTCTCTACACACACACTTTTCTTTCCTCTGCTGGCTTTGATCTGAGCGTTCAGAAGTGTTTTTTGAAACGCTCCTCTTTTGTTCCCCGCTCAGTCCCATCTTTCTCTTTTTTTTTCCTTCGGCTCTGAGCAGCGTCTTCAGAGGACTAGAAGCGTCCAATTCTGTCACATTTCTCTGTCTTTGTGTGTGTTTGTGCCGGAGTGCGTTGACTGTATGTGGGCCTTTTGCAAACCGGCAGAGACACTGACTACACAATAGCCTTGTGACTTTACAATAGCTGCTGTGGCGTTATCTTGACAGTGAAGGAGAGGCCCCTTTTGTCTATGGCGGGCGTCGTCGGCACAGGACTCCTTGTCCAACAGCTTCCCTTGTTACGGACTTTTACCACCGCGGAAGGTGGTGGATATGTGTTTGAATTCAGCTTGACATATGTGACACACCACCATTGGAAAATATGAGTCAGTATTAACAGAGGAAGGAGGGGAAGGGTCGAGGGCCCTTTAGCTCTCTTGTTGAAGCTCTTCAGACTGTAAGGTCTTCAAGAGCCCATCCAGCATGCGACATCAACCTCCACACAGAGACAGTAAAAGCTGCACTTAGAAGGAAAAAAATCTATTGTGGCATTAACAGACAACCTTTAGATAATCTGTGTCGTAGCCTTGTGATCAGGGGCTTATATACAAATGCTCAAAGGGGGGACCTGAACTGTGCACACACAAGGTTGGAAATGTTAATGGTTTCATGTTACAGTCAAATTTAAAGCCAAGTGTTTATGGAATTTTGAACATGTTTTTAGGAATTCAACTACCAACGCCTGGCTTCATGGACAACTGCCCTACCACCTGAGCCACATAAACACAAAAAAAACAATATTTTTTTTAATAATAATTATTAATAATGAAAATTAGTTCAGTGTATGAATGACTGAACTGAAAACACCACTGTGTGTATTGTTTTATAAAGTAATATAAATAAATACTGTATCTACTATGGTTAACTCAAAATAGACCTGGTTATATTTGATAAAACCTATTTAGCTTAATTTGATTTTCAGTAAGACAGAATCACTATATTGCTTTATTGCTTTCACTTCTCTATATGTGCTTAATCACATTTATTATATTAAGTTCTCCCTGCGCTAACATTTCTCCATCATGTTATTATCACAACTTAAGTACCTAACACCTTCTGACTGGCAGGATGGAACCAGTGAGGTTTTTGGGGGTAGTGCCACCCTGCTGGCTCCCCTCTGGAGCCGCCACTGGGTGTGATGTGTATTCCATAAGACCTGCAATGAAACTTTACTGACTCTACCTTAAAGGATTATTTTTGTTCATCAGGCCGTTCACATTAATTGTTTAAAGAAGCAATACAAAATTATTTTTTAGAGAAGCATGAAGTGGTTTATTTAATAGTAACAGTTTAGTGTATATGAACTGGTTTATTTATTGACAGTTAGTATGGTAAAATGCAGTACAACTGTTCAACATGCAAAACAACAGCAATATTACCTTGAACACAAAAAACACATAAAAGCAGCGATCTATATGAACACACCCGTTAACATGCACGTCATAAATCACATCATAAATTTAACAACTAATAGACATGACCTGATCAAAATTAGATTGTAAGTATCCTGCTGCTATCAGAAAAACAGGCATTAACATTTATTTAAAGCCACTAAATACACATGCATGAAGCCTTCATTTGTAGATACTGACTTTCAAGAAAGTTACTCAGCCTTACGTTGCATTATTCTCTCGAAGTTGTGTTCACAGTTCTCAGTAGATGTCAGTGTGCTTACACTGGCTACAACGAACAGTACAGGAAGGAAACCAAAGATAATAAAGTGAGACAAGGATAAAAAGTGCAGATGCTGCTATTGTGTGCTGCGAATACAGTAGGTGTTACACTAGGAATTAACAGTCACTGCACGCAGTATTGTAGAGCTTTGTAGTACTCTTGAGCTGTACCATTAGTAAATTAGTTATCTGTCCTTGACACAACCATCATCCAAATTGAGAAGCACAGTGCAAACAAGCCATTAGACTGTTCTGTGATACATCCTCAGTGATTGTTATGATGTATATATGATTATATCATCAGATTCAACTTAAAGTGTGTTCACCTGAAGGGTTTGATAAGTTTTATTTTTGCTAAAATGCATTTATTACAACTTTGTGTTAAATGCATTAATGCATAAGTGAGTTTTTTAATCTACTCCAGAACTAAGGACTTGCAGAGGCCCAGGTTCCCATAATATATTGCAGATGCTACCTGGGAGACCAGGGTTAAGCGTCCCTCCACTGAGAAGGCAACCTGGAGCGCCTGCATGTTTTGTCGTCCTGATAATCTGAGATGGAGCTTCGTGGCCTTAGTGCTGTAGGACGTCAGTATGAACCAAAATCTAATGAACTGAGTGGCCAAGCAGTAAATAATTCATGACATTTTACACCTTCAGATATTCTCTTAATCTTAAATCATATAAAAACGTGGTCACATAAAGAACCCCTGTATGAGGCCACCAATCACTCTCACCTCTTGCTTCCTCTGGATTTACTGTGTATAATCCCAGCGGTCAGCTCATGGGAGCCATTGTCCTCCTAAGTGGATAACCCAGTGTGGATTGGATTTTTAATGGCATTAGCGGACCGAGAAGCAATGACCAGTAAGAGGATTGCGAACTTACAGGGACCTCTGTGGGCCTACAGATAAAACTCTGGGATTGTAACACTTCAGCTTGCTCCTGACTTCCAGCTTCAAAACATTTTCCCAGAACGATGAATGACCGCTTGTATGATGAAGGAGGCAGAGCGGCAGCTATAGCGCGGCCTCTCCGGTGTCACCTTCCCTCCTTTTTTCTCAGAGCTGCCAATCAATGCTGCTCGGGAGCAGCCCCAACCTGCCAGGGACTGGTTTAAAGGTTCTGCTGATTGACGCCACAGTTTAACTGGATTATAGGGTCAAAAATAAGGCATCTAATCCAGCACTGTCAATCCTAGTCCATAGAATATATGTGGAAATTCTCCGAGCAGCACTGACACTATAATGTGAGAGAGACAGAGTTGTGGGGAGGACAGAGGGAGGAGTTCCTCTTGTGTCCACCAGGGGAGCTCTTCTCTAAAAAACTAGTCAGCAGACAGTGTGTGAACGCTGCACTGGTGACACATTTACTACTGTGGCTGATGTGCCACAGTGAATGAAACTAAAAATACATGTATGATATTTACAGCTTATAAATAATCAATTAATATGTTTTTTTTATGGTCCTGCTATTTTAAATGATTTACTACATCGACAGCTTCTTCTCTTACACCTCTTTTGTTTTTTGGTGTGTATTCATTTTAACATGCTGCATTGTCTGTGACTCACAAGATTCACTGCATCATAATGACAAAGTTGCACGAGTATGTAAGAAAGTCATTTTAACTGTTGGCATCAAACATGACTCATTTATTGTCATTTTGATTATACATATAAAATATTCTTTTTCCCCCAGTTTGCACAGAAGCAGTCTGAATTGAATTCATCAGGGTGGTTCAAGTGATTAAAAAAAAGTTATGCAGAATCTGGACACAATAAAGCTGCAAATGTCTGGATCTTTTCATTTTCATTCTGTGTCAAAATAATCCCAGAATAAACTGCATAATATAACTGCGCAGTGCACAGAGACACATCCACAGAAAAACGTGTGTAATTATGTTGCTTAGGAGCTGAAACTGCTAATTGATTAAGGTAAATAATCAACTGCCTAATAAACAGAAAATCAATGCAACTATTTTTTTCATACCTGATCATTTCTCTTTCAGCTTTGAAACGTGAGCTCATCTTTGTCTGACCAACAGTCCACAACTCAGTTTTTTCTGTCACGTAAGACAAAGTATCATTCTGAGCTATAACGATGGCTGGATTTTTATTTTATTTTACTTTATGTACTGTGGCACTGCTTTACCTAAGGAAGACACACATACACAGTATTTGCATGCTGTTTTATGAGGTGAGGCGTTTAGTGCTCTCTGGTCCACTGCACTTTTCACATAAACAATTATTTGCCTGACTACAACATTACTGTATATCATTCCATCTATAATAATATTTTTTCCTTGCAACCCTATTTGCTTAACACTGAGATGTGTTTTAACCTTTGTAAATGTTTGATTTCTAGAATGTGTACCATATAATCTGACAGGTGCAACATACAGGCATGTTGTTGTCTCAGTCATGATAAAGCTGATACACTACCATTCTACCATGACACAGTGTGAATGATAACAAGTGGTGTAAAACAAACAATAACAATACACTCCCTGCTCTTGAAACTATTAACTAAGGATTTGTCATCTGACTGACATGACTGTGGAAAAATGGTTTCAAATATACATTTAAGAGAACATTATGAGGGACAGAGTGAAAAAACAACAGTCTCCTGTAGGCCTATTTATGCTCGTCATGATGTGGATGAGCATCAGACAGCGGCGCTCCCACAGAGAAGAGCTTCTATTTTTTGACTCGCTGATAGAGCCGTCGATCGGCTTCAAACGATCGCCGAGCGACATGATTGACGGATCAGCAAAGCCACAGAGGTTAGTGACTGGATGTGAAACTCAATATGCTATCGATTAACAATTACTGGGTGCTGCATGTATAATCAGGGTTACATTTAAATCACACAGCTTTTTTTTTTTCCTTCTAATTTGCAGTCATTGGATCACTTTTCTTTCTTTACGACGTGTTCTCACACTCACACACTTCTTTGTGCTCAGTCCAATACTACAGCAGGTATGGATACATTATAATAGTACTAAAATGAGCAACAAATACAAACAAGCATCTATGCAGTGGAGCATTAAATGATAGCTGAAGTCAAACGCTGCCTGACAGGCCGAGTGGAGAGAAGATGCTTTTTTGTTGTTGCTTTCTCTGACTCTCTCTGACAAAAGAGGGCAGTATGATGACACTGACAAAGTAAGCAAACTTTTACTTTGACACACACCCCTCTCAGTGTGCATGTGTGTGACAGAGAGATAATCTGTGTGGTGTTCAGGAAGAATATGTGCATGTGTGTGTGTGTGTGTGTGTGTGTGTGTGTGTGTGTGTGTGTGTGTGTGTGTGTGCCTTTGCCAGCATGCTCGGTGTATGCAATTACTCAGTCGCGTGGATGTGTATGACAAGCGCACAGCCTCGAAATACACTGTACAATACACACACATACGAACAATTTCTCCACCACTTGTGCAAAACATTAAGGCCTTTCATGCAGCATTATGAAAACTGGCGAGAATGCATGTGTGTGCACAGCAGGGGGTGGCTTTTTATTTTACCTTTACACTCTGATTTGTGCCTCTAATTTTTCAACCCACCAGGAAAAAAAATAAAAATAATAATAATTGAGTGCAGGTTTTAATGTGCAAAAAAATGCACAGCTTTGCTTGTCATGTGTTTAAGGTTAACACTACTACACCTCATACCCCAAGAAAAAAAGGGTCATTATAATGTTAAAATGTGCAGCCAACAGGTGTAAATTCACTGTCTAGACTAAAATAAAAATCAACACACACTTCACAAATCTAACAGGAAAAGTGTGAGAATGGATCCTGTGTTGTAATCACATCAGAAGTGCTCTGAAGCCTTTGACCAGTATAACCCTGGTTTCAGCATTAAACAAACACTTGTCCTGGGGATGAAAGACTCATTGAAAACCAGCCTGCTAATGATAGTATACTCAAACAGTCAGGGCAGAGCACACATTGGCCCCCGTCTCGCGTACCGACAAACGGCAGTACTAAATACGATGGCATCGCTGCTGCGTGTTGGAACGGGCTCCTGGTGTGCGGCGCCAACTCGGCCCCACCGCTGCCAAACATTCCTTAGATTTCATTAGGTAATAGCCCATTCATTACTGAGGCTGGGACCGGGGGCTGCAGCCTCCATTAAACCCTGATCACACAGGATATACACACACACACACACACATAAGGCACACAAGCTGCAAACACATTTGCCCAATTGTTACAATGATGTGGCTTGTAGTGGAAGCATGCTTTCACCATGAACACACACACATACACACACAACTTAGGCTCAAACTTGTAATATGGTTGAAACCTCCAGCAGGCCTCGGGGACCCTCCTTGTGTGCCTTCACCCCTCAGTGAGCATACTTACTTGGGGCCACTTTCCTTTACTCATCTCTTCTCTACTGGCCATGTGGAGGGCCAAACAGCTGGGCCATGGATTCCACATATTAGTGTGTGTGTGTATGTGTGTGCGTGTGTATTCATTTAAATTGAGCTTGTGATGAAAATCTCTTGAGCTTTGTCACAAAAACTAGATTTTAATCTTGTGTTTGTTCTGCATATTTAATATTTAGTTATCCACTTTTGTTGTGTACAGTTACCATGGTTACAGTGTAGTACAGCGGACAAGGCTGTTTACTTCATACTCAGAACGTCCTCCTTTTCTTGCAAAGCAGCGAGTGACTCAGAAGCAGGGTTAAAGTGTGAGATGCTCATCATCATCAGTGGTGCAACAGATCAAGGTCATTTTTTCTACTACTATACTATATTTATATGATACACATGATATTATTGGATTATAGTGGATTATAACTATTGGTGCAGAAATTTGGCCATCACTTTAATTTTATGTATGGCAGTAAATTTCCCAGTAGGTTTACTGCTACATCATTGCTACTGCAATAAAATATTGAATTGTATTTTGTATTACTGACCTGAATCTGAAGAGTAGCTAACAGACATAAGTAAAAGTACAATGTTTATGTCTGTAAAGTAGTCAGTCAAAGTATGAAGTAAAAGAAAATGGAAATACTCAAGGTGAAGTATGAAATGATGATGATCTGCCACCCTTCCTTTAGTTGCAGATAAGATAATCTGAGATATCACATATCAATGATCCTCAAGAGGGGAAATCACTTGTTACAGCAACATAAAAACAATGTAATAAAAAACAACAATGTGAATGAAATATTTTTGTATTGTTGAGATGGTGCACACATCTTGTTGTACGGTCTCATGGCAGTGGGCACAAAAGACATCTAAAGCATTCTGTCTTGATTTTTGGTGGAACCAGCCTGTATTTGAATGAACCTTCCATCTGCCACAGTTCATCATAATGTGGGTGAGACAGACTGTCCAGGATAGCACTGATCTTATCCACCATCCTCCTCTCTGCCACAGCGTCCACACTGTCCAGTTCCAGTCCTACTACAGATTTCACCTTTTTCATCAACTTGTTCAGTGTGTTGCCCTCACTAGCCACCTCCTTAATATACAGCAGCAGAGAACAGAGGGCTAGCTACTATGGATTGATAGAACATTTTCAGTAGCTTGTTGCATATGTCAAAGGAAAGAAGCCTCCTTAAGAAGAGCAGTCTGCTCTGCCCTTTCTTGTATAGAGCATCTGTGTTGTTTGACCAGTCCAGTTTGTTGTTGTGGTGCACTCCAAGATATCTGTATGACTCCACTATCTCTACATCCTCTCCCAGGATGGTGACTGGGACTGGGGTCTTCCTGCTCTTTCTGAAATCCATCATCAGTTCTTTGGTTTTACTGATGTTGAGGTTTAAGCAGTTGCTGTTGGAC
The DNA here is from genome assembly GCA_900302695.1 of Helostoma temminkii. Lineage (NCBI taxonomy): Eukaryota > Metazoa > Chordata > Actinopteri > Anabantiformes > Helostomatidae > Helostoma > Helostoma temminkii. The sequence goes on from OMLM01002699.1 coordinate 20,295, forward strand.
CACTTAACAAAGCGTAGGTGTCTGTACTCCTCATCAGTATCATTAATAATGCAGCCAGTGCCTGAGAATTTTTGCAGGTGGCAGGTTCCTAGGGTAAAGAAGTGCTGAAAAACCTTTGTGAGCTGTCCAGCACACACTTTAAGTATTCTAGAGCAAAGGTCCCTTTGCTATGTTTGCCTTCTTACTCACCTGCTCTGTGGTGATGGTGCATGTATGTTCTATTAGGGATACTGGATCAGATGGTGCAGATAAGGGTAGATATGCTGTCTGTGGATGTGTCATTGTTGTTTGCCTGCTGGGATCATGTGTAGAGCTGCAGAGGCATCAGTTATGAAGATGGAGGTGGAAGGGATGGTGCGTGTTGACCCAGAGTAACCAGCAGAGGTGTTGCCAAATAAATTAAAGAACAGGTTTAGCTTATTAGCAAACTCATAACAGTGTGTGGTTTCTTGTGGTTTGTCATTGTCTTCATCCCATTCCACACCTTCTGCACAGTTTGGAGCTCCTCCCTGTCCCTTGCCATAAGTGCCGTCTTCTTCCTGTTAAGGAGACCCCCGATGTCCTTGTTTATCCATGGCTTATTGTTGGGGAAATAAATGCCTTTTTTAGATGGTACAACACTGTCCTTACAGCAGCTGATGTAGTCTGAGATGTAGTGAGTGAGGCCTTCAATGTCCTCACCATAATCCTCCATGAAAAGGCCCCAGTTAGTAACAATGAAGCAGTCCTGCAGGGTTTCCACAGCCTCTTTAGATCACCTTTTGATGCCTCTAGCTAGCTGATTGCTATCTTACTATGGGCTTGTATGCTGCTACCAGATTTATTAGTTTGTGCTCAGTGATATCACACAATTATCATAATATTGTCATTATTAACAACGTCCCATAACTGCAGGTGCACTTGAGCCAGCCAGGCCTCTTGAAAGAGACGAGCAAAAAAAGAAGAAAATGTGCAAAGAAATTAGGTTTTAAAAGACAAAGAAAATGACACAGAGACGGCGTCTCAGGCCAGAAAAGGTTATGAAACTGGTTGAGACAGTTGTAGGACACTGAAACTCTCCACTGGAAGCACACGTTATTCTTAGAATTGGGTCAGCAGCTCTGTAAAACCTCCCTCACACACAGAGTTTTTCATAATTGTTTTCAATGAGCATTTGAGCCTTTAAGCGACCATCGTCCAGACCTCTTCTCGTCCTGATAGCCTCATATACCCACACGGACCTTCATTTCTCTGTATGCATTTTATTTGAGAACAGCCTCTCACCCAGTATCAGTGTGATATGCCACATTTTGCAACCTGCAAATAGTTATGGTGTTATCACCTTGAACACCTTTTCTCTTCAAACTACTCTACTTATAATAATAATTCCATTGTTTTGGTTCTATAGCTCACAACTTTAACTCTCAGTCACTTAACAGCAACAAGCAGCTAACATAACTGATTCATGCAGCTTTATTATGAATTTAATCATTATGTCACAATGAGCCATTTGTAATGTCCACTTTGCTCATAAACCTTGAAATATTATTAGTGAGAACGTCCACAGTGAGCCATCCTAGCCCTGTCTCACTGACTCTTCTCTTTAACCTGAGACCTGATACCGAGAGAACCACTGCTGCTGGGTACCTGGTGTTTTACTCAGGGTTATGCCACGATTACCGTCACAATTTAAATACAGCTTTAAATGGTTAATTTCCCATTAAATTCAGTGGCAGAGGGTGTGTGTGTGTGTGTGCAGGGGGTGTCTGAATAAGGCGTGTGACTGCGGAATCACCACAGCGTCTTAAATGGATTCAGTACAGGAGCCCCTCTGGGTTTCCCCCGAGAGAGCCCCGAGTAATACATCATATTGCTCTTAAAATAGCTATTAACCACAGTGAGGGGAGACACGGAGAGGAAGAGAGGGGAGGAGGGAGGGCAAATTAACCAATGTTCACAGAGTCATTCTCATACAATAACTCACCATTAACCTAAGCACTAAAAGGCTCGCTGTCTCTCTCTGTTATGTGTGCCTTTAATTGATTCTCCTACTCCCTTTGGAGGCCTGCTGAAGGAAAAGAGAAGAGAACGAGGAGGAAAGTTGCAGATGAGTCGCGTTTCATTCTCATTTGCCTTCATTGTCAGAATGTTTTAACTGGCTGCAGTGTGAGTATACTGTATGAGCTGACTAGATGACAGATATGTAGCCTAATCCCTCTCAAGTTGAAAGCGACTGAAACCTATTCGGCAAACTTTATGTCCTATGTATTTCCAATTAAAAAAAAAAAAAAAGCGGGGGCCCTGCCAGATAATTATGCTAATGAGCAAGTCCTAGGAAAATATGATATGCAGCACTAATCTGTGGATGTAAAAGAGGTGGAAAAGAATTAAGATTAGGATTTAATCCAACGATATCCATTAGTGTTGCTCAAACTGTCCCAGCCAGCGTCTGAGGTTAACGTACGAAAAACAAACAGCTCAGTGATGAGGTTTGCTCAAGACGCGTGATTGAAATCCCATCCTTCAAATTAACATACATATATGCAGATGAGCTGCTAATTAATTGCAAAACATATTTTTGATTAAATGCTCCAAACGTCATGATTCTAATCTTGACCGGGAAAGGAAAGAGACAGGGCGAGGGGAAAAAAAAGTTTTTAATTAATTTTGCCAGTTAAACCTCATCAACACTTTGAATGGAGTGTAATTAAAACGCCGCCTCTCTTCTTATTTCTCAATGGCAAAATCAAAAATCAGCCATTATTATCACATTTGTAATGCAACCAGAGTGCGAGATGAGGCCGCGATAAATGAGCAGGGTCCTGATTTTCAGACGCAAAGTAAAATAATGCAGCTAATTGGTAGATATTCTAATATTGATTAAATTAGACGCAAAACACTCCTTTCATTAAGGCACTGTGATATAGTCTAATTCTGATCATCTACTCTGTGTCTGTGGGATTACCAATTAAATAGGCTTTGTGGAAGTTTTTCAAACCATTGGGTAAGACAGAAAGAGAGGGGCTAAGTGAAATTATGCCTATAGTTTGTGAGAGGGGAAGCGCGTCCACCCTCTCCCGTCACACTGTTTACTAAAGACTGTGTTTGTGTGGGAAGTCACGGTTAATGATGTATTCATCCTTTCTCACTGTGGAACTCCAAGCCCAACTCAAAGTGTATTGTGCTCAATTATGTGAAGAGGGAGAGCTGATAATGAAAACTAACATGAAGCCCCTGAGTGGATCAAGATGCGTGTCTGTGTGTAGAAGAGACGGAAAGAATGGAGTGTGTGTGTGTGTGTGTGTGTGTGCTGGCATAACTGTATCCCTTCTCTTTCATCATGCCCAGGCAGAAGCCACAACTGCTCGCAGTTTCTCAAATGAACCTTTCAAAGCCTCCAAAAAAAACTTTCAGCCTCCCTCCCCATGCAGCTCCACCAAAGCAGCCGTCCACTTAAGAGTATAAGAAGGCTTACAGGGGGATAAGACCCTGCGAGGTACTTGAGGTGAGATAACCAATTACCCATGATCACTTTTGACTCTTCTAATCTCCCTGCTGTATCGACGGGATTTAGCCGTGCCAGCACCTGTGAAACCAGGCCATCTCCAATCTGCTGCAGTCCGCCTTTGTTATTCTAATGTCAGCCACTTGATTCATTCACTTCAGTCAAAGGGGATAAGCACCTGCTGGCTGTTTGGTAGAGGTAGGAGGGTTTGTTAAGGGAAGCGACCCGCTGACCTCCCAGAAAAGACAGCATTGATTGATAAGTGGGATTTCGTCTGAGAATCTTGGAGTTTCATCAGGTTGCTCTCTCGGAGGAGCCGATGACGAAGGGCCGCTGTCTTTCCCATGGAAACAGAGCGACACACATGGAGGTTATAAAAGCCACATGTGGCTGCAGTGTCACTGCAGCAGAACGTGTTTGACAAAGTGCACCGGTTCACAGCTCCAGTTAGTGAGTGAGTTCAAGAGTTTTTCAACTATAGCATCAGAACCTTTGAGGATGGACCGGGAAAACCGTCTCTCAAATGAAAAGTTTAAATGCATTCAAGCCACACCACCTTGAAGCTTTCCTTTGTAATCGGCTGCCTAGTAGATGACAGACACATACTTTCAATCTACTTGTCCCAGAACAAACATGCTGATCCAATCGGGTTGGGCTTCAAGGAGGGAGCCCTCCAAGCCACAAGCTACACTGATTCATCATTCTTTACTTTATTTATTATCCTCAAGTTTTCACTCCAGCTGTCAGTCTGTCAATCATGATGTTTGAGGTTAATGAGGTCAGCAGATGCGCTTGATTTGTTAATGTGAGCCGATCTTGGGCAATTATGGCAAAGCCCTCTCATTACAATTTATGACTTTTTTCAACACTGCAGTTTCTCTGCCTGCTGGAATCTCTGAGTGGGTATACTGATCATTGCACTAACACCGAAGTTCTTCAATCATGTTACAAATCATATAATGTGTTTGTGCCCAATCAGGACAAGCCTGCAATGTACTGATATATGATTACTACAACAAGAAAATAACAAATGCAGAATCTGGACAGTACAGTTTAAAATGATGCAATTAGGAGTGCAACTAGGGTACAATCTCTAGTCAAACACTTATGATAGAGGCTGGGCCTATCTGCCAATCACAAATATACCTCTTATAAATAATATATTATTTATATTAATAATATAATACATATATATCAATAAAGGAAAACAACAAACAGCTTAAGTAAGTGTTTCAGTGCTACAGAAGGGATGGAACATTATTCTTGTTCTAAAAGATATGATAGTAATACCTGTTAAGACAGCAAGGGTTCAGGGATTAGTGTCTTGTCCAAGGACACTTTGACATGCGGACAGGAGGAAGA
>OMLM01002699.1:25160-51302 GCA_900302695.1 Helostoma temminkii
GGAGGAAGAGTTGAACCGGTCATGGGGAGCTCCCCTCATGCTCTATGATGTACGGCATTGTCCCATTGGACACCACTTCCATCAGGATAGAAATGTTTCATCAAGAATAAAAGTCATTCAGTCAGTCACTCAGAACAGCTTTGTTCTTTGGCATTCTAAAAACAGATTGATTAATATATCATACGCCTTTTTTAAACCCTTGCAAAATCCAACAGCACATACAGTCTTGGTCATTTTAAAATTACATTAATATTATGTTAGGAAAGAAGGTCCTGGGTTTGATTCCCGGGTCGGCCAGTGTCTTTCTGTGTGTAACTTCCATGTTTTCCCCGTGTTCACTATGTTCTCTCTGGGCACTCTGGCTTCCTTCCACGATCCAAGGACAGTCAGGTTATTTGGAGACTCTAAATTGCCCGTAGGTGTAAGTGAGAGTGAGAATGGTTGTCTTTGTCTATATGTGGCCCTGTGATGGACTGGCAACCTATCCAGGGCGTACCCCGCCCCTCGCCCATATGATAGCTGGGATAGGCTCCAGCACACCCGTGACCCCTACTGGGACTAAGCAGTTCTGAAAATGGATGAATTATGTTAGGTTTCACTACAGGACTGTCTCTGCATAACAATGGCTGTAGTTCCTGCTCGATTTATTCACTATTTAAACAGAACTCAGAACCTCATTTTATTGTTAATCGAAATGTTATTGTAAAAATTACTTAATCCACTTTCATGGTGGTCGAGTATGTTTAAAGAGACCAAGTATGCACTGGTGCACATGCATAAAAGCTGTGTATTGTTGCCATGTGTGGTAAGTTTTGAGACCTGAACACTTTAGTCCTATGGCATGATGAATTGTACATCAAGAAAATCAAAGAGGCACTAAAGTACAGTAACTTCTGTGGGACCAGTTTGTCTTTGCCACCCGGCTTCTCACCAACCTTTGAGAAATGTCAAGTGGCTCGTGCAAATGAGGGATACTCTTACATCTGAAGTGTCTCCTGTACTGTAGGGCATTTAGGAGCTTCACGAGAATACCAGAGGTTTCCGAGAGGGCAGTGGGCCTGACAGAGGGATTCACGTACTGATAGAAGTGAACATTTCCAAGATCTTGTCTCTGGATTTATGGCAAGAACTGTCAGACATGCTCCTAGAAAGGCCATCTGCTGGCCAGACGATGGTGGATTTAGTATCACTAAAGAATGCAGCAGACATGATTCTAAAGATAATGGTCAATTGTCAAAGTAGAAAGTAAGAAAGCCATATGCATTTGGCTGTAATTCTTGTTTTATGTAGGAGAAAAAAATTAAGTCCGAGAAAATTAACTAACTGATTCCCTAGACTGTTTTTACCTTGATGCCCAAAGCTCTAGAGCTGGGTTTGGACTTCCTAAGAAGTGACAGACATTAAGAGTAACATCGCTGAGTGATCCACTGCCAGGGAGGGATACACTCATCAGTGTTAAGTCTCTGAAATTCCCTGGCCTCTTGCTTTCTTCTAGTGGTAGGTATTACAGTACAGACTGTTGGCATTGACAATCAAGGAAACTTGCAGGGTTGCTGGATATTGAAACTGACATTGGTTGAACTCTTGCTGCCGTCAACAGCCACCAGTGTTTGAAGTCGCCTCCTGTTAAATGAGCAGCACTATTAAATTTGTTCTTCAACGCATCTTGTGCTGGTTTTTATATTTATTGCTAATGTTACATTAATCGGTAACACGCTAATAGTTTAGGTCCAGTCACTGTGGTCATTTCTAGCAGCAGTAGGCAGCTAATTTCAGCAAAGGTCTAGAATGTCACTTGGAGCCAAGAGAGCTCAAGGCTTGTAAAGTTCATAGATGTTTGAACTATACACTAGTTTAGATTTTGTTTAAGATCAAGAACAATCATCAAAATGTAGCTATAGATAAGAAGGTTTTGAGAAAATGAGCAGTGCAGTTTTAATGTGAAAACAGAAAGAGCAGCAGGCATGAACAGTCAAACTGCCAATGATCATGGAAACAGACCAACAGTTAGACCATGGTCTACAGTTAAAACGTGGTCTAACTGAGCAAGACTGAAACAGGTATGAAGAGTTCACTGAGTGTCTAGTTTTAGGCCACTGTCTGCATTCTCATATCTCGACAATTGGAATGGTAAATGCAATCTTGTCATATTGATATAAATGAACAGTTGCTTCCTTCAAGTTTCCCATTAGACCCAGATAGAAATGTAGTCTTTGTCTAACAGCCTTGGCTCTGATTTTGTCCAGTGGCCTGGAGTGACAACAAAATCACATATCACCTCTTTAAAGCAGAGTGTGGATTGGGTTGTCCCACAGAAACACTCCCTGCCCATTTTCCCACCACATACCCTTCCATCAGGGAAAATCTGACCCATCTAAGGATTTCCAAGCCAGACAGGATAATCTGACGTGCTCTAAGATGACACCGCTGCTCTCCGCTCCACCTCCGCTCTCCCTCTCTCCCCCTTCCCATCACACGCCGGGTGCCGAGCTAGCACAAATGAGAGACACTTTGAAAAATAAGCTTCTCATTTGGGACTGAGTGGATTCAGATGGTTGGCCAATGCTCAAAGGCACAGTGAAAAGGCAGCGGTTGGGTCAGCTTATTATTTCAGTGGATACAAGGCGCTGATGTTCTCCCTCATATGGTATTTTCTCTATTAAAAAGAGTGCACCAATAGCCATGGTTTCACTTTTTCATGTCCACAGCCAAAGTCTTCATTTGCTTGTTGTGAAGGAGAAACCAAGACAAAAAATATGAACAAAACTGCATCAGGCCGCTTCTGCACACACTGTAAAAATACATGTAAAGAAAGTAAAAGAAAAAAAATGTGTTTCTGGGAAGAATGTCCTCTTTTTATTCTAAAAGAAAAAAAACTTGTCATTACTTTTCATTAGAAAAGTAATCTCTCAGTTTAAGTAAATATATCTACCTCTATCTTAGTAAGTGAGCTAACTATGAGCTTGTTTAACCAGTAAGAAGCTCCAACTATTCCAGCAGATGAACAAGATTGTTTTCCTTTTTTAAAGAGTAACAGCATTGAAAAACATATCAATTAAAAATTCTTCTGACATGGCACCAAACGTTAAGACAGCTGCAGTGTGGTCTAGACACACACACACACACACACACACACTGAATGTTAAGTTTTTCAGGGATATCATTGGTTGTGAACATGGCAACATCATTATTTGGCTTCTGTGACTTAATGTAAAGGAACTGTTATGTGCTCAGTTCAGTACAGGATTTACTTCACTTGATGTGGGATGATGTAACGTGATGGCTATCACTGGCCAGTGCAAAACAATGTTTTCTTTTGACAGACTACATTCCAAAATTGACTGCCACACTTTCTTGTTGGGTTGTTTTAACTAGTGTGTTTGTAGGTGCAATTAGATATTAGCTGGCAAATCCCACAACTTCCACAAGCTCATGTTTGTGCGCCAATCAGATCACTGCAGGGTTTCATCAAATCCTTTCCCCACATATTTCATTGCAAAATGAAAAGAGTTAGTGACTCTCTGCTGTTCCACCTAGACTTTAAAACCTTTATCACTTAACTATTAATGGGTGTTTTTGTGTTGCATACTGCCATAATAAAATAGTTTTAAATTGAAATACCACAAATTAAGTGTTTAGTAGAAGCTGCATGCTGACCTCTGAACACAGCTCAGCCAGAAACCTCAAATCAAGCATGTTTTCAGTTTGAGGGCTGTGTGAGTGACACAGGAAGGGGTTACACGACTCTTGTGGTGACTGCGCTTGGCAGGGAGTTTAGGCAAACTAGACCACATCAGTGCCACTGCTACACTGCAACACCTGCATCATGGAGAGCCAGACATGCCATTATATAACAGAAACAGTGAGCACAGTAATACCTTAACACCTTGGGCCACAGGTTCAGCTGTCTGTGTGCTATCCCTCATGCTGAGGTAACCACTACCGGTTTGAAATAGGAAACAAACAGCAGCCTCCCTTTTCCTGTGTTTTGTCAACCTATCCACTCTTACTGACCTCCTGTACTGTCACCTAGCAGTACTACGGAATAAGCCAACCGGGTCTCCTAAAAATAATGCTCCAATACAACTTCACTGAAATCACTGTATAAGTTTTTATTAGAAAATATCCAACCTTAGAGTTCAACATCCAGATGTATGACTCCAACTTTATTAACATTTTTTTATGGTTGGGTTCAGGCACTTACAGCGCTGGGTTATGGTCAGGGAACTGTTGTGAGTTAAATCTGAGTTATCACTTCACACACAATGTCTACACTTAAATCCAAATGTGATCTGTCTCTAACTCTGACCAAGTACTTTTTATGCCTAAACCCAACCTCACACAGGACTATGGTCTTGATCTCTGCAGCTTGTCAGTCCTGTACATTATACAGTATGCTGTTAATGAATGTGACGTTTCATTCATAAACAAAACAATTAAAACATCATAATGACTACGTTTTCCACTAAAACATAATAGCAATTGAAGTTTAGTTGTACATCAACATAATTTTAAGGGTTGAATAAAGGTGAATAGGTCGAATAAGCAAAGTGCACAGACGAACTATCAGAGTTTTAGAGGAGGATAACACACATTTTTATGCATTGATAGTGCGTATGTGTGTGTACAGTACAGTGTGGCAGCATTTCTTGGGGATTTCCTGAGCTTGATGAGGTGTGAACATGTCTCAGCTCAGGGCATGACATTCAGCATCTCTCATGTTTCAGTCTCTGCTGGACTGAGCACACACACAGCCACTCTGACTGGGCTGTCAAAGGACAAGGGCTTATTCAAAGAAATGTCACGCAGTCTTTCAAAACAACGTAATGTGAATCCAGACCAAAAATTTTTTTTAAAGTTCATGGTGGAAACTTGCTGTGTGTCTTTAATACAGGTCATTTTTGTTTGTTTTCACATAATAAAAATAATGTGAACCATGATGAAAGTTACACAATCAAACTATTCAAGTGACAGTTACACAGCAGACAAGTGAAACTGACATATTAAACTCAAACAACCAACTCTTAAAGTAAGTTATACATTTAAATCCAATATGTGTAAAATTATATTTTTCAGGGGTATGTTATTTTTTTTCTGAGGTATCAAGACCCCTGTCAGTCACTAAGGCAAGCTGGGACAAAATTGTAGCAGTACTTTTTCAAAAACCTGTTACACATCTGGAACCGGCACTGCTGGAGGGTCCCACAGAACAATGCAGCACCGTGTGGGGATAAAGTCATGTGCATCCAAGCGTACTGTATATCCTTGTGGAGATTATCATGATCAAAGGTGAAACAGCTGTCTCTACAATAACGTTTCAGAGTTGTCCAATTCTGTCTGCGAAACCAATGAGCTGTGTTTTCTTCTCCTTAATATTACAGTAACAGAATTTACATTAGCGGGATACCAGGGCACCAGGCTTTGCATGCGTGGGTGAGAAATGGGTCACACATACAACACTGGATTCAGGCGGGAATGCACTGTTTGATACTGCAAGAGCACCTCTTCTAATTCTTTCTTGCACTCTTCTCACAATTGCCATCAATCTCTTTCTTTTTCACTCTGTGTGAGAGAGAGAACATATGCAAACTGGCCAGACCACAATAGTCAAGAGCGCACACATGATTAAATGGTACACAGGGACCAGGAGAAATAGCTGTGGTCGGTGGCTTGGCCGGAGGCCGGGAACTGAGGCAGGAGGACAGACTCTTGCTTTTAATCACAGAGGGAGATAATGGCTGCCATACGCCACCGCCACCAACTTTGTTTTTCCCACAATCAGTCCGCCAGCTTCTCCGTCAACTGTGGCAGCAGTGACCGTTTCTCTTCCACCTTTTGCCCCTAAAACACAGAGGAAAATAGCTACATTTAGAGTTTAAACAGGGCTGAAAATTGTTGTAGTAAATTAACAGCCCAGCAGCCTGGCTAAACATGTATCCACTGTAGGATTATGCTTTGAGATCCCCAAAATTATTACCTGCTTAGCCCAAACACTGGAAGCTGGCCTCACATCCCCTGTTCCTAGCTGTATCCCACCAACACAGAAACAATGGGCCTCATTTTCCAAAACTGTAGTTACACTGTTTTTACAAAAATTCTGACATGATGGCTCCTTTGCTTGTTTCCTGCAGTGGAACCCCAACTTCAGAGCTAGTGAAGTTTTTCTTCTGTTTGGTGTCTGGTCCTCCACTGTCTTTAGATGTGTTTGTGTTTGGGATGATTTTCTTTTTATCTTCTGTGTGTGTTTTGTGTGTGCACACAGCCCTTTAGTGTCACCATTTTCTGGGCACTGGTGAATCAGAACAAAGTAGCCTACCAGACAACCAGATTACCCTTACTTTTTCACATTGTATTCCTGTTGTTATTTGATACAGTATCACCACTTTAATAGACCAAGTTTCGTCAGAGTTCACCAACCTCACCCATTCAAGAACGTGAAAGGTCAAATAACTAGCTAACCTAGGTATCTATAAACAGTAATAAGGAAGAACTACCAGTGTGGATTTTATTCATAGAGGTCATGGAAAAGAGGTTTGATGAGTGCCCAGACAATCAAAGAACAGTTCAGATACTTTAGCTGCCACCACAGGAAAACTGTGAAAGGTCCCCACATCTCTCCTTCCTCCCTCATTTACCTTGCCTAACACACTCACACCTGGTCCCACTCACCTTGATTAGCTCTGCTCACAGCCACTCACATCTGTATTGTTTGTAATTAGGTCAGCATAAAGGACACTCACCTTCACTCACTGACGTAGTGTGTCAGGTGAGCTTTACAATCCCTGTGTTTCAGACAGTTTCAATATGGTTTTCTTGTGTTTTCTCAGATTGGATTGCTGACCTGGTTCAAGAACTCTGCCTCTGGAAGTTTATCCTGATGTTCAACAGTTTGCCTGGTTTTGGTCCATTGAAAGTTAAAGTCTCTGCCAAACTCACAAACAGTAGTTGCACTGAAAAATCTAAATTGACCTGGTTGTCAAATGCTTGAGAAGACAGACATTACCTGACTGATACATGAGAGGTTACCACTTTTTAAATAAGTCTGGTTCAAAATAACACCTAAAGTAACCTGAAATATTTCCAAAAGTGCATATTTTAAATATGTTCATAACATAAAATATGAAAAAGACCAGAGGAGCAGATGGACTTTGAAGAAGAAAACTTCACATAAAGGCCTGGAAAATGTACTTCTCTAGATAACACTGCCATTTCCTGTTCGAACAGATAAATGAAGCAAGTGATGCAGGTTATGTTAGTTTGCTTATTATTGCAATAGATGTGGTTACTTTATAGGATCAACCTGATTTCTCCCACTCAGCTTTCCATCAGTTATTATCTTAAACATGTAAAATGGTCTTAACAAGATGAATTTAGCAGTGAAACTTTTGACAACACATTGTGTGGCAGCCACTGCACCGACTCTAAAGCATCTTTATCGCTTCAGCTCATGTGACACCAGAGTCACCTCAACCTTGTTAGACTGAGAAGTGGATGCACCGTTATTCACGCCGTTGACACCCATCACTTTGCGAGCCTGTTGTAAAACTGAGCACTCTCCCAGCACCCAATTAACTTATATTTCACTTAAAATCCAGTAACACATTAGTATCCTTGTGTCCTTTTTAAGAACACAGTGATCAGCAGACTGAGAGTCAGTGGCTAATAGGTGTGGGACTAATGTATAAGGTCAGTTATCATATTGACGTACCGAATATTTAGATGTAATACTTTCTTTTACAAATGTGGCATGTACAGAGGTTAGCACCTGATATTGAAATATTCATAAAGGAAGAGTTTAAAAGTCCTGATATCTCAAGGTATTTTCTTTACACAGGCACCTTTCTACATTAAGAGATATTAAGAACTTGATTAAAGTGATATCGACTGTTTTAATTGGCTAAACATCACTGACGACCCAGCTTTCTTCATGTCAGTTTGGCACAGATTTATTAAACTATTAAAGCTTCAAATGAAAAATATTTCTTACCTGTTTCACACTTTGTTCAAGTGCTCTTTAAAGTGCAAGGAATTAAGTTGGACCATTATTACTGAAGTTAACTAAGTATGATTATAAGGAGGCTTAATGAATGACCTCAATTAATCTCTTTTACACTTCCTGAGAAATCTTCATAGCTAAAAATAATTTCTGCTCAGAATAAAATATTTATACTGTGAGCTTTGAAGACAAATGATTGTCTAAGACAAAAGTGTTGAAAGCACACTACATATTTGAGTCGATCGTGAAATTGTACACTGCACAATAGTAACACCTACTTAATCATCTACAATACAATATCTACAAGTTGTCCCAGATACAACTAGAAGATGTTAGATTGCCACATACATAAACACTATAATGTCCACTTTGGGCAGCTTCTTTTGTTTCTTTTCCATTGGACGATAAAGTACAAATCATGTTTTCTTTGGCAAATTAGAAACCAAGAAATACAAAGTCACTTGTTTTCTGCCAACAATCATTCAGTCTTGGGCAGTTGAACGTATCTCCACACAACAGACGAAGGAATCAAAGCATACATGGTTGGTGGTTGGCAAACTGATCCAGAGAGAACTTGTATTAGCGGAGATCAAGAGTGATATTTAACGCAAAACTAACATCGCTGTTGTTAGTGTATCATAATTCCACTATTCTGCTTGGTTTCAACATGTGCATGGTGTTAAACCCACACAGCCTTTACCTCAGAAGCCTTGGAGAACAGCTGCCTCATATTAGAGCACCGCTTACAGTCAGTCGGGCTACAGAAACTGTTTTAATATCGCCTCTCTTGTTTTCATATCAATACACCACATCACAGGGAGAGGGAGTAGGAGTTACAGGCCTTAGAACGCTTTCATTTTTACTAGGGAACAACATTCAACAGGCATATGAAGTGTGGCGGTCCAGAGTTTCATGGTTAAATGTAGCCTATGCTCGCCATGTTGTATATCTGGGATACTGTTCAGAGACTTATTACTGCTCCCTATTCAACACTAAACAGCGGTTCAGATTTACTAATGTTTCACTGTCGTGAACCAACTGTTCCTCTAATGTGATTTATTTTGTGCCAGTATTAAGAGTATCTGACTGCAGACCTGATGAGGGATAAAACAGTGATGCACAGCGCTGGCCCACTCCACGTTTGTATGGATGAAATTATAAGATGAGTGTGATGAATTAAAGGCAGACGGGTGATTTTAGAAGGAGACGGCACAGTGGGAGGTGTGTGTGTGTGTGTGTGTGTGTGTGTGTGTGTGTGAGACAGACAACCATTAGTTCACAGTCATATCAAACACATGTTGAAGTTAGATTTTTCTTGTTCAATCATTTCTGTACTTATTAATTTCCTGGAGCCAATATCTCTACACACACATAATATATAAATATATGTATACATAATGGACACACACACACACGAACACCCTGCAGGTTGACTTTCCATTGCAGCATGTCTGGCTGGAAGTCCAGACTGGGCCAGCCATATCTCTTTCCTGGCACTACTGTCCTCCGCGCTGGCTGCCAGCCCAACACTGGCAAAACCCTAAAAATATGGGGCCTGCATCTTTGACAGTTTACAGGAATGTGTAGGCAATAATCTCTTGGTGGCCATCTTTGGAAATACAGCACTATGCACTAACAAAGCATTGTGATGTACCATGCCAGAGAAGCCTGCTCTAATTGTATCTATTTAAAGCAGCTGTTTTCATGGTTCTCTGACTCGTCTGTGGCACAAATTCATCTCCAGTGACATCATCAGTTGTGCTGGTTGTCATCTTATTAGAAACTTGCCATCAGTTTTAAGCAAACAGAGGTGGCCAAGACTGAGCTTTAATCACACAGTGCAAGCTGCCCACAGAGGTCGTTTGGTTTCAATTAGGTCAGCATAACTTGGCTGTCTCCACTGTCGGGTAATCTCTCCCTCATCCCCAGTCATTTATAGCCGCTTGCCAGCCAGCATTGCTGGAGCAGTGCATGAAATCAAATTTGTACACTGACCCTCTGGAAAATAGGAGCTGGAGGGATACTTAATATAGGAATTCTAAAGTGTGGGGAGTCATGTTTTCCTCTCCTGTGTTCCCCCAAATAATGGATTTGAAGCGGCGTGCCGTCAGCAGCACAAACCAGTCCATAAAGGGAGGCCTTCATGGCGCAGAGTGATCCGAGCTTATGCGTAGCTCGCTGTAATCCACCTCTGTGTGGACGCCAGATTCTGACTGCCTTTTTATACTGGCAGCTTCATTCTGAGGAGAACATGAGAATGTCTCTGTTCTCATGAGACTTGAACTACAGCGTGTGTGAGGAGGAATCTCAGAGGTAAGAGGGTGTTACCACTGATGTTAACCAAGCTGGAACTTTCTGCTCATTCTCTGTTCTCATTCTGTTCAGATCTTTTTTTCTTTTTTCATTTACAATTTTTACAAAATTGTCATGAAGATCCATCTTTTTCTTCACCTGTCTTGGGCCTTTGATGCAATATAACCCCCAAACCTCATCAAGTCCTTGGCTGTGATTGGTGCCTGCCGGTCAGTCATACTGACCTGCCTCACTCGACACATAAGGGTCATCAGCCCTGTTCTTTCCAGGCCACAGATTTCTGTTGGAACCAGGGGTCAATCGATCATTTTGATTCATGTTGGCTACCAATCAGTGATCAGAGGTGGCCTGTGGCATTACAAAAGGTTGCAGCTGAAATTCATCCCAGGTTTTTTTCAAGCCTAGGGTTCAGTCATCTCAAAATCAAGCATGACACTGACATTAGTGATTTGTTTATTTGTTTATTTGTTTGCTTGTTTGCATGGCTAACTCATTCCAGTATTATGTGCTGATTATCATGTTTGTATTTTACACACAGTCATCATAAAACATAAAAAATGTCTGGATGAAAAGATTAGCTTTCCACTGGATTTTTTTGTCATTAGCTAATGGCTAAATATAACAGAGGCCAACGTTTACAGCCTACGGTCATTATTAATTGAATCAGTATGTATCAAACTTAACTACTCTCCATGACGATCACAACCAACAGTGCAAATGTGTTGGAGCAGTAGTGTGTAGTGTGTGTGTGTAAAGTCACTGCAGTGCTTCTTGGCACTGGTGTTGCTGTGGCTCTGTGGTGGCTCTAGTCCATGGAAAAGCAAACCGGTTCTAAGTTTAGCAATTTGAAGCTAATCTGAACCAGCACCTAGTTTGTGTTGGCCTAAAAGGGTTAAGATTGGAGAATCTACTCTTTCAAATAACCTTTGGGCAATACAGACACAATCTAAAAGAGCACTTAAACTGTCAAGTCAACAAGTTACAGTTGAAGTGACAATTGGCTATTTAACAATTAAATGAGAAGCTGCAAACTAACTATTTTATACATTAATAAATGAGAAGCTTCAAGCTTACTATTTTATAAACTGGTATTTGATAAAGCCTACTTTTTGTCTCTTTGTTCCATCTAGCCTCCAAACTGGGACTACCCACAGCTAAAAACTGGCACACTTACGGATACCAAATTTCATGCGGAGCATCTTAGGCTGGGTCTAATTGCTAACCGACATCCCGTTGGCCTCCTACAGTTAATAACGGGACCTCGTGCGCCTCTGCAGGTCAAACAAAAAACAAAGTCGTATATCAGCTTAAAAAATAGGGAGCAGGTCATGTCAAAATTGAGGTGCAACTTCCCATTAGCTTCCATAAAGTTTGGAAAACACAAGCTGTAGAGAACCTCTGACAATGTGGACTGGGTCAACTCAGAATAGAGCTCCATCCTCATGTTGGCTTCCTCTAGCTGAAAGTAGAACCTAAAAGCTTCCTCAGATGCCTTTTCATAAATGTAGCTCCAGCCTCCTGTTTTAGTCAAAAGATGGAAATCATATGCCTCTAAAAATCTATGCATTATGTATTTTTGGTTTTTTACAAATAAATTTCAGGACCAAGAAAATGTATAATTCTAAACCTTTGTTTTGTTTTGTTTTGTTTTGTTTTGTTTTGTTTTGTTGTTTACTTTTGCTTAACAAATGCTAGGTTACTGGAGTCCCGGGCAGGACTGGGTACTGGCCCAGTGATAAACACTGTCAGAGTTTAGCACATTTTGCTGAACAGTATCGTTCACCAGCAGACTGTCATAAGAAAGAATGTACTGTAGAGTGAGAACACCATAAGGTTCAGTAAAGAGGGGATCAAATGTTGACTGGATTTGCATTAGCTGATAGTGGTCCTTAAGAATCTGTAGTTTTTAAATATATTTAAAATATTGGCACCAAATTTCCCACCATGGTTTCAGGTGGTTTGGTACCATTTTGGGCATATTTGCACCTTAGTCATGCTTAATTGTTTATTAATTCCTGTTCGCAATGTAACTTAAGACAATCAACAGCACATGAATTACTGTAATACTGATATACATGTTCCTCTTCAGATCATAAATGCAACATCTTTATGTTAATTCGATGTTATGGAATGTATCCACAATGGAGGGAGATTATACCATTATACATCTGCAAACTCAGATCAAGGTCTAGGTATAACGTGCTCTGAAGAGTTTTAGAAGCAGCTCAGTCCATCAGCTTCATGTGTATTTGAACAGAAGTGTCTTTTACCCTGAATTTCATCATCTTCTCACCATAAAGTTCAGATTGTTTGGCATGTTTTCAACAGCATATATCACCTGGGGAGAGCTTATGTACTGTACATTTTATGACATGTGAAACAAGCATGATTCTTACACCTTTGTCCTCAGAACATGTTCTATATAAATAACTTGAGACTTACAACCTCTCCAGCAGCCCGTCAAGAGCTGCCGGGATTGAAGCCCCGCGGCCTAAGTGATAGCTCCCACCGTGTCATTAGGGGCATGCAGTGAGGACCCCATGAAAGCACTGCCAAAAAATCTCCTTGAAGATGGAGGGAAAGAAAAGCAAGGGGTATTGATCCGTCTGTCCACGGATATGATACTTAAGCCCTGGTACTGAGAGCCGGAGAGCCCCTGGATCCATATCTCAAAGACTTTAATCCAGGCCCCTCTTACAGCTGGATTGGCCTTCACCTTAACCTCCTGACAACTGCTCCTGCAGATCAGCCATGGAAATTTTATTCTTCTCACAAGCTGCTTCCCTCCTCCTCCTCCTCCTCCTCCTCTCCCTCCCCTGTCTCCCGTGCTTCGTTTCCACTGGTCTGCGATTATTAACAGGGCTGCCCCGTGTTCCCATCCGAATTAGGAGTGAGAGGTGAATTAATACCTGATCCTGGTTTTCATCATTTCTGAAAAAAAGGGGAAAAAAAGTTCTTAACCTTTTTTTCCTGTACTTGAAGTTGGAGGAGAAACTTGAAGGAAGCATGCACATCACAGGTGGAGCTTGCTGCTGTGGATGGAGCTCTTAACATGTATTATTGTAAAATTTCCTTTCAAGAGTATTTTCTTTGGTATATTAGCATAATAACTGCAAACTGAGTTGTCACTGAGGTAGCTGACTGACACAGGTTGAAATTCAGCCTTAGTGTAAAGTATATTGGATATTGGGGGTTCATATTCTCCACCTTAATCTTCTAAACAACCATGGATGTATTAAAAGAACAGTTTTCTGTATTGTGAGATTACGTACTGTAGGTGTCCACACAATGCAAAAACAGAAATGCTTTTCAGGGTTTGTGTGGAAGCTGATCCACATCCAGCAGCTCCAGAGCACCAGGATCATTAATTTGGAGTGGTGTTCATGTCCATGTGATGGATTTATATTTATTATTTATTATTATTGATATGTTAGGCTGCCAAGTATTTGTTCAGTTATTATTATTCTTATTATATTATTATTCTGTTATTTTATCTTTGTACACCAACACAGTGGATTTGAAATAAAATAATAAAGATGTGATCGAAGTCTTTCAGCTTTATTTTATGAAGTTTCACAAAACTATGTCATTTACGATTTAGGAATTACCGTTTATTACAGTTTAGGTCGATTCAAATAGATATGGATGCCTTATTTTGGTGTGCTATATTGGTAGTGTGGGCCCTTTCATCTGACTGAACCGAGTGTCCTCTTACGAGTCTGCATGCATCACTTATAAAGTGGCGGTTCTGGCAGGATCTTCCCTTTCTTTCCTTCAGCCAGAACTAGAGAACTTCTAAAGAACTATGATGACCGCCAGGCAACAGCAAGGTATGCTTCTGCCCAGAGTGCAGGTTGGGCCTCATCTTTGGAGACGACCTCCATCCCCGCTGTGTGGGCTGCATGGGACTAGAGCATGCCGGCCTTGCTTTAACCCTCAAGTTCACCTGCCACTTCTGCAAACAGCTGTGTCTATTAGAATGCCGGCAACGCACAAAATTCTTTACTGTGTGCGTGGAGGATGTCCCTCCCTCTGACCCAGCCTACTCCACACCTGCTCTGCCCACCACTGTATCTGCTCCTGAGACGGCCTTCCCACCGTCGCCCCTTTGGAGCCCAGTTTATCTTCGCTGTTTGGCACCAAGTGTGCCATCAGAGCAGGGAGGTCCTGCTCCACCCGCCTACAAAGACATGCTGGCGGCCGGCCTCGCTGACAGGTCACATCAGTGTGTACACATTCCGTTAGATTGTATTAAGGTAATACAATGTTAATTACATTTTACTCTAAACATCAAATAAACATTTATGGGAAAAAATGTGTTCACAGCGACAGTCTTCAGCTTCTCATGAATCATGACATCATGAAGTAGTGAACCATGTCTGCCATGCACACACACTTGCACACACACTTCCTCCTGTGGTGTATTGCGTATTGGGCGGTCTCAGACAGATGCTGGAATACAGGCCGGAGCATTAGGAGGCGTGCCAGGGTCAATGGACTGGGATGGCCAAATTGTATGTTCAAATATGAACAGAATTAATCTTCTCTGTAATGACTCGGAGGACCTGAGAGGCTCACATGGACCAAAGCAATAATTCTGACCACATCAAGTCACAATAGTGAGGCTTAGTCTTTTACTTTTTGACACCATGATGTAAAAAAATGAAGTCCTCTGTTAAGGAAAACTGAATAAACAGGCACTGGATTAGTTGTTTAAGCATACACAAGTCTCAGATGTAGAATTTATTATTTATGACTCTGACCTGAGAGAATAAATAATATTGTGACTGTATGTGCATGTGTGTTTTCTCAATGTTGAGCTCCTTATCTACAGTCATTGTGGTGCTCAGACAGGGTAATCAGTCATTCCTTACCCAGGGCTAATTTTGAAATATTCATATAAAAGCACGCTGACGTGTCTATTGTTCTGCCTGATAAATACTTCAGCCATATGGGGTCATCGTTAGTGGGCCAGGGGGCCATAACCCCCAGCTTTCCTTGTTAGCGACTCATCTCCATAAAGACTCAACGCATAGCTCATGAAACTTGAACATGACCCTTAAGCATTGATGTGAGAGGTCAGAGGTCAAATAAGGAGCCATTAGAGCCACTTCCTGGTTATCTATCAGCTTGCCTGCTGACTCTGACCTCTTTTTGTCCTGGATCTCATAATTAAGACAAGCTGCAGATGGTAGAGTGAGCGCAGTTATCTCTTATCATACCAACATGTCAATGGTCATTAAACCACGAATTGTATTTCAAAGGACAATTTGACCCAGGAATTAAGCTAAAATGCACTAATTAACTTCTTTGTGTGCACATATATGGCAGCTCCTCTTACTTTGTGCTCCTGATGGAGCAGAATTACCAACATTTTTTTTCATTCTTCCTTTTTTTAGCTCTTAATATGCTATCAATCAGAGACAGACCTGAAACATTCTGCTCTTGATCAGAGCAACTTTTTCTTATTCATTTGCAGTTGTTTCCTTTAGATGTATTGTTGTGTTTGGCGGTGGAGAGATTGACTGAAGTCAATTATCAGCTTCTTAAAGCATTAGAGCATTAAACAGTGGGTAGAAACACAACAATCCTACATGATCACGTCAACACAGAAGTCAGGTTCTTTGAAACAACGATTCTGCTGGTCAAAGCTCCTGAATCATAAGACAATGTGCAATCCTCCTAAATAGATTTTTGGCTCCAAAAGAGTGTTTGCAGCAAAACTTCCAGACTGATGCACTTATGAGTCTATATTTATTATATAGTTTCTATATTTCAGCCATGTTTTCACATGAAGACAGGTACATTTCCTGTTTTACCTTTGTTCTGAAATGCAGAGCATGATGTGAACAGCAGTTTACAGTGGAGTTGACCCCCCAGTGAAAATGAACTGATTGTCTGAGTCTCCTCTGCACAGCAGAGGGATTAGCATCCATCTGGAGTGGCCAGTGGGAGGAAAGTCATGTTCAAAGACACCTGGATCAATCCATGTTAATAAATCCTGCTGGATACAGCCAGAGGCCTCTTCCTTGGTACATATTAATATCCTTAATGTCCACCCACCTTCATTCTGCAATGGCTCCATCATGCCGTCTCCAAAATGTCCTTGCCCGTCGTCGTCTTTTCTGCTATACCAATTTGGAGGCTTTTATTGTTCTCATAGGACATTAGGCCTCTGACAATCAGAGAGATATCAATCAATAGTTTGTGATATGAATGTGATTGTGTTGTGACCGCTGATTGTCTCAGCTCCAAGGTGAACAGTCTGCAACCTAGATTTATTTGCTGACACACATGCAATTTAGACAATATGTGTCTGTACTATACATTGTTGTCGCATGTTTAACTTCCTGGAGTGGTGCAGAAAAAAAGTTTTCTTACCTCTCACGGTCTTGCAGACATTAAGAGGCTTGGAGTAGAGGCACTGCTCTTTCATGTCAAAAGGCTGACCCTGCTGCCATCATGACTCCATCGCTGATAAGTGGAAGAAATTAGATGATTGGACAGAAGCTGTAGTACCTGTGTATACAGGTAGATTTTAGGTAAAAGGCGGCACATGCAGTCCACCACTATCGGAATTTATGTAGTATTTAAGCACAACTACAGCCTCACCCTGGGTGAACAACCTTCTGAATAACCAACACAGTGCATAATAACAGAATAGCGACAACTTGCTTTATCTATGTACAATAAGATGTTTTGCATTTCATTCAGCCATGGCAAGTCATACTAGCTGCCATATTTGTGCATTCTACAATTCAAAAGTATCTACTTTGAAAGAAAAGCAATAATCATTTAACATCAAATTGATCAGAAATAAATTTGGCACAGTTAATGTTGTAAATGACTTTTGCAGCTGGAAACACCTGCTTTTATTAATGCAGTATCTACACAGATGTATAGATGACCACATTCTAATGGCACATTATGTTTGCTAATGCTAGTTTCTCAGTTTCAATTACCGTAAGGTGGCTCAGCCAAAAACGACGCATGGTCATGTGGCAGTGTGGACTGTTCTTCAGGAACACCCTTAAACAAGCACAGCATCAGATATATTTGAACTACTGAACAAACTGGAGTTGTGGGCTTAGATTAAGTTTGTTTGTAATAAGGCTATATGATAGTAAATGCTACTATTAAAACATCATCTCTTACAACAACGGACCCATAGTTCTCATGGGAACTACTTCCTACTGAAGAATCACCTCTAATGAAAGATGTTAACTCTGAGTTCTGTAGATTCCTCAGAGTAATAGGTTCACGCTTTCTGGAAAGACACGCTGCTGAACATTAAACACATAAAGGAAACTTAGAAGACTGCGTTTGGTCTGTTGTTATAAATTCTATATACCAGAGTATCAACTTACATAAGCAGTCATTTGGGCACCTGTGCACAATTTAAAAGCGTCATTAACAGTGCTTGCTGCTTTATGTCCATGTGCTACAGTGTGTGTCTGAACACTTCCAGCCTCCTATAGTAGCTGTATGCATGTTTGCATCTGTTTGCATGCGTGTGTTTGTAAGATACACCCTCAGGCTATGTGTCCAATGTCTCTCTACCCCTCCACCCCCTGGATTTCCATCCAGACACCCCTTCAGATGTGCCCTCTTTTGACCCTCACAGTGCACATCAAAATAGGATGAAGGGGTGGGCAGAGGTGGGGGTCTCAGTGTCTCTGCAGCCTTTTGTGTGTGTGTGTGTGTGTGTGTGTGTGGGGAGGTTAAAATTGTTGTGCATATGCTGTGGCTGGGTAATGGCCTGGGGGCTCTCTCCAGAACAAATGAACAATTTATCAACAGCAGTTGTCCTCCAGCCCCAGACCCAGGTGATTACACCACAACTGGCCTAATCCTCCACAGAAAGGCAACCATCCATGGCTGGGTGTGGGAGGGGTGGAGTGGAGATGGAAGAGAAACATTAAAGGGTCTGGTTCCAACCCCACAATTGAATGTGAAAACAATGTGTGAGCTGTAAAAAATAACTGTCCTTTTCTTTGACAGTGTTTGAACAACACATAAATATTCATCTTTTTTACGTTCAAATTACGTTTTGTAAATTTACAGGACACAAGCTGATTTCACACAAGCACTGAAATCCTGAACTGCTCCTGACTTCACCAGAGTGATCTGCTTGTAAGAACCAAAATGTCGGCCCGGACAGTAAACGGATTTTTAACCCGCAAGTTGGTTTAATGTTCATTTGAGCCCAGGTGCAAACACAGTAGGTTATTGTTTAAAGTATTCGGTAAATGAGTGGGCGTTCACTTTCAGTTGATCTGCTCAGAATAACCAGAAAATATATGAAATATTTACCATGGTTTCTGGTGTTTTAACATGCTTCTCATGTATAACCTCGGTTATACACATGACACATTGTTTCTTTTCATTTCTTTTTTGAATCTTGAATCTTGAATTGAATCTAATCATCTGACTGGCTCTACTTTGATGTGCTGTAATCAAAACACTGATTTTCACACTAACTTCACACATCATGCCTCCTGCACACTCTACCCAAGGCCCATCCCTTCCCCATCCCAAGTCAAATGTACTATTTCCCAGAGTGAGAACCATTCTCACCTGGTCTTTCTCCTGCTGTGTGCTGCATGTGCACAAATGTGTTCAATGTCTGGACCTGATAGTCCAGAGAGAGTTTGGAGTACATATGGAAAATGGCTACAGTCATGTGGAATGAGTCCACTTATAAAGACTGTAAATCTTGTTACTGTTACTGTTACACTGTTGATTCAGACACTGCAGTTTTTCTGAGCCTCCCTAGACCATCTAGCTGCTGAAATGAAATTATTAATGCAGTTTTAAGTAAAATATGACAATTTTACTTTCACCATTTATATAAATAAGAGCTTCACAGCTTTTAGAGCTTGTTTTCCAACTTTCACTGCCCTACCCACAGCTGATTACCATGATCAGGTGTGTTTAGTCAGTCGGATGCTGGAAGAAACCAATCCACCTTCATCTGAGATGGTATCTACCAGGTTTGGATGGACTGAACACACCTGTTCCAGGAAATCAAACTTGTTCTCACATGACGAGAGGTGGGACAGACAGCCACCATCATTCCCATGGAGTCAAGGAGTAACTTGTGTGTCATTATAGAAACCTCAAGTGGGAAGCATCATGATGTGATGCCATGGGATGAGAATGTGACGTTTAAAGGTGAATAGGCCAGGTATGTGTCTGGAAAACAGGCAGGGAAGTGGCCTCAAGGACCAGGGTTTAATGACAATTTTAATGGTGGCCCCTTAAAGGAAGGGTCAGACTAAAAGCATGGGGGGACATGGGTTTAGTATTGACTCCAAATTGTCATGGGACTGTTCTGTTAATGTTGTCCATTGATGGAACAGTCTTGGTTTTTCCTCTCTGGACTGAACGAACAGAGGACACTTTGTTATATTCACTGCAGCCTTTGAAAGTCTCCCTGACAGAAGAATGGTACTGTGGCCACAGTTGGCCCTGTGGCTTAATCATCAAATAGAAATAATATCAGTTACATGGGTGTGTGGAACCCCTGCCTGAGGCTTTGATAGGTGAGAGCGTCTGCTTCACCATCTCCAGACCAGAGCTCAGGGGAATTCTCACCAAACCTCCCACCTACGGCGTCACACTCACACACAATCCGCCGTATCAGAGGTGTGTAGCAAGAACATTTGCAAGAGAAAAGAAAGCAAAAAAGGGAAGAGACTGAAGAAAGTATATGGAAATGTGTGAAGAGAAGGCGTGAGACTGTGCTGTGGCTCCCCTATTGTTTTCTCATTAGTGAGCTGTATATGTGACTCTGGATTCAAGCTGTTTATGCGCAAAGCAGTGCGGCTCACACACCATCAGTATGCAAGGCCTATAGAGAAAAGGAGCTTAGTGCTTATTATTGCAATAACACCTAGCAGGTGAGTTTTGAATATGCATGGAATGATTATCACACATTTCCACTTTTATTATTATCATTTGCAGTAGAGTTCAACACAGAATCATGTTCTGCAAAGTTGTAAAATGAAACATAAAAACCAGCATCCATAATACAATGGGTTTACAAAATACTGGGTTTGAAGGTCAGAAAACAGCAGGTGTCATACATTATGTTTCTTTATACACATCTACAGTAAGTGTTTACAGCGTCTTCATCTGTGATGTGATACAGGAAGTGTCTATAGTTCTGTTCCTTTTTCATTTATTATCACACCTTGTTTCATGACTAGGAAGGAACATTGCTTTTAATAGATTCAGACACATAATGTCTTAAAAAAAGATACAGTCGAGGTTCTTTGAAATGTTGATTTTTTATTAATTACTATATATTCTGCTCTCGTCTGGTTTGTATTTTATATGCTTATATAAACAAATACAGGCATAAAACAAACAACTTGAAAAAGTGAATAGTTTTCTGAATGATATATTTAAGACTGTTTTGTCAAATGCTTAACATGTCCCCTGTTTACTGTCTTCTGACAAGGACCTTGGTGGTTTAGCAAATCTGATGTCTCTAAGAAGCAAAGGCAAAAAAAAATTGTGTGATGTTGTTATGACACCAAAGAGCTCTGATCTCACTGCATCTCCCACCCACTGTCAACACGGGTTTCTATTAACCAAGACCACCAATTTTCCTTGACCTGAAACAAGTATGTGACACTGGCAGTTCAGGCTAAGTGACTATGACATGGGAATATTTGGTGAACTGTTACAGACAAGTCCATGTGGACATGTCCAATAAACGGCATCAGCAGTTCCCTGACACAAATGAAACTCCATCTGCTGATGAACACAGGATAATAGGATATGGTCAAAAGCTCTTTGTACGGAGATCTTCTTTTGAAACAAACTTAATGAGTTACATCATATAAAGCTTATATATATCTAAAGAGGCTGCACATTGGAAAATGCTAATAAAAACTCAGACAAATACTGATAGAGCAAAAGTCAAAATTAGATTTATTATTGCTGATATTATCAGCTGAGACAAAGCTGCTGCTACCTACTGCTATTGCCCTACTCATATATGGGAATGCATTCTTGATCAATTAGGAGTGATTTTCTCCTTGATAGAAACAGAAACTACTGACAGAAGCTTCTGGAAAAACTGCCTTCTCATGTTTCCAAGGTCAGTTTTTACAGTTCTACAATAACTGAGTAAATCCCATCTGCTGAATTCAGTACATACCACATATGTCCTGTATTTATGTGCTATTTTGTTTTTGCGTATCATATTCCTGCTACAACTGCCCAATTTCCTCTCTAATCAGCTACGTGTCCACAGGCAGGTGTAGTATGTTTTCCCCATGTGGTGTCATGATGTCTTAATAGTACTGGACCACCGCCTTAGCTCCATTAGAAGTCACTGTTTGACGTGGCTGCAAGTCCTGCTCCTCTCTGATCTCTTGTCTGGTGAGAAACATGTGCTACCGTCATTAGCTGCTGACTGAGTCCATTTGAGGCCATTTAGCACCTCCTGCCTGCCTGCAGCCGCTAATATGCTTGTGTGAATATGTGTGTCTTGCCACCTCAGCGCTGACACAATGCAGACCTCTGTTCTCTGAGCCGCAGGGTCAGAGCGCCAAAGTTCCTCACATGGAGAGGAGGGTGTGGGCATGTGTGTGAGTTTTTCTGAATCTGTCGTTGACAAGACAAATTATCACTTCATTAAATAAGTGACATGAGAAAACCTCTCCAGAGTGCACAGTTATTTTGGTTAATCCTGGGTTATTTGCAGCTCAGTCAGATTTATTTCCACAGGTCATGATTACAGCCATGTTTTGCCTTTCTTCATTTTCATTTTAATAATGTACTGAGTGATTATTCTAATCACTCTCTAGTAACTAGTAGATACATTCCTGTACACCGTGGTTGGTGTACTGGTTGGCCAGCTTTATTTATTTATAAATAATACATTTTATTTAATTAATAACTTAAATAAAGTTATTAAATTTTCAGACCACTTCTGACTTCTTTTGAATAATGTTAATATTAAAAATAAGTTGAATGAATGAAGTGATGCTGTTTGGCCAATTCATACATTAAGTTTGTAAAGGAACAAAGCTAGCAGACTTCCCATCATTTATAGTTAAGTCTCCAGAAATAAAGAAGAAGCCCATTCATGATGGAAACATATTTTGTTTTCAAAGATATCAAATTAATACATTAAAAAACCCTTTGTTCTTATTTCGTTTTATGATAATACAATAATGCTAAATATGAAGCGTACATTGAATGTGGTTCCTTTCCCTGTTCACATACACCCTTTTGAACTATATTGGCCTTTTTACTTTAACAGGGTTGGGAGTGGAGGGAGAAATTTACTGTAAGTAAGTCGGACAATAATTTCATTAGTGAATCACAAAAAGAAAAGCCAAAGCAAGTTGCTAAGTCATTCATCAAACCAAACATCAGCAGACTGAGGACAGACTAAACGGAGCTGCAGCTAAATCAGGGAGGGACTAGACAGTAAACCAGGCGGTGAATGAGCAATTCTGGCTGCTACAAATGTAGAAATGTTTCTCCACTTAAATGTACATTGTGGTGACAAGGTTTATCTTTGGTCAGATTTTGCTGGATGAAATGTGGGCGAGTCACTGGATTGTGGTCCTGAGTCACTGGGTGGAGGTGCTGGTGCATGGCGGCTGTAGAACCTACCAAGTCAGAGTTCACATCCAGTCCCACAAGATCAGTTGTTTTGATAGAAAACAATAATGTATTATATAGTGCTTACAACCCCAAGTCCAAAAAAGTTGGGAAGCTGTTTAAAATCTGCATAAAAACAGAAGGGAATAATTAGCAAATCTCAAATCTCCATATTTTTTCAAAGTGGAACATAGAAAACACATCAAATGTTTAACTGAAAAGAAAAAAGTAATTTTGCAATTTATGACAGCAACACATCAATAAAACAGTTGGTACAGAGGCACAACATGCTTGAAATATAAGTGATACAAACAAGGAAGAAGTGGGAGAACATGTGGCAACTAATTAGGTTAATTGACAACAGATCAGTAATGACTGGGTGTAAAAAGAGCATCGTAGAGAGTCAGAATGAAGATGGGCAGAGGTTAACCAATCTGTGACAAACTGTCTATTAATTGTCAAACTATTTCAAAATAATGTTCCTCAACAAAAAAGGCAAAGACTTTGAATATGCCATTGTCTACAGTTCATTATATCATTAAAAAATGTAGAGAATCTGGAGAAATCTCTGTGCAAAAGGGACAAGGCCGAAATGTAATATTGGATGCTTCTGATCTACAGGCCCTCAGACAGCACTGCATTAAAAACAGACATGATACTTTGATGGACATCACAACTCCATTATACCAAGCGAAGAGAAGCCATAAATGATCATGTAGAAATGTCACGGTCGTCTTTGGGCCAAAGCTCATTTAAAATAGTCTGTGGCCTTTAATGGTCTTTCATGTTGCTTTCGGAAACCAGTGTCCACTGGGCTAAAAAGGAGAGGGATCTTCTGGCTCTCCATCAGCTCTCAGTTCAAAAGCCTTTATCTCTGATTGTATGGAGGTGCATTAGTGTCTATGGAATGTGCAGCTTGCACACCTGGAAAAGGTCAATCAATGGTAAAGCATAAATGTTTCTATGTTCGGTTGTGAATAAAAAATTAGTTTATGAGATTCGCTAATTATTGCATTCTGTTTTTATGCAGATTTTACTAAATGTCCAACTTTTTTGTAATTAGGGTTGTAGTTGTTCTGATACTTCTGTTCGACCCACCAAAAATGATTATAGCCTGGGAATTCATTGTATGATTGGCTGTTAGCATGCAACCAGGAAGTCATGTCATGCTATAATCACTAGCACTTCATCCATGTAGCTATGCTAACAAAAACAATGAGCAAATTTAAGCTATTACATCCCTGCCTTGCTGTCAGCTTTAGCATCTCAGCCTCCTTTATGCTTCATCTTACCCTTTAGGTGATGAAGGAAATTGAGTGATGTGTTAAAGCCACTTTGACCTACATCTTAGAGTGTAAAAATGTAACAGCAATCAGTGTTAATGACTGTCAGCTAGACATCATTTCATAAGGTAGAGCAGAATCAGGCTATTATTCCCTGCTCTGTTTCAGTCTTCTGCTCGTATCCTTCAAATCCATTCCCCTTCATCTCTGGCCGTCCCGTGAGAGATCCTGTTGTTTACCATGTAAGAGAGAAATCATATTTGGGGAGCTTATAGCCGCGGCTGAGATTGCCCCGAGGAAGAGCCTATTACAACAGTAAGAGTGGATTAATTAGAGAGCATCTCAGCAGAGCTGTGCTGAGAGCCTGGCTCGGTCAAAGAGGAGACATTAATCGCCTCTCTTCACACAGGTAACAGACTCGACCCAGGGGCCCTAGGGCCCAGCCAATTAATAGGGCCAGAGGTACCAGCCCACAACGCTGCTTTATCGCTGTTTGGCTTCAAGATATTTTATGAAGACAGTGAGTGGATGGTTGAGTTTTTATTTCACATTTATTAAGGGACATGGGACATTTACACAGTGAGTACTACACAACTCAAACACATAGGCGCACTATGTGTGGAAGCCTATTTCTACTTGATAAAAAAGAAACAGCATCTCACAATTCCACAGCACTACTCCAGGTATAGCTAGTATAGGGTAGTTTGTGTTTTCCCTCTGGTACTTTTTATTATTTTATATATTACATTCCTATGTTTAAGTTTACAAACAGCTTTAGGATGCTTTAAATAGTTTCCATTTAATTAAATAGTCTGTTTTTAAAATTACACATTTCATAGTTTTGACTTTAAAAGTCACACTTACTAACTTACTAACTAACTAACATTCTTGGTATTGATCTGGTTTCAATTTATATCCTTATTTTGAATTTGAAGTCCAGATGAACTTTTGATTTTATTGAATGTAATGCCTTTATTACATTCAATCCCCAAACTGTCTTTGTGACCCTTTCTATTAGCACAACATTAACCTGACTTTTTTCCCTTTTTTTCATTTCAGTCTGAACATTTCAGTATTTTGTTTCTTAGCAGAGATTGTTAGGAACACACAGTTTTCTGCTTCACGTTGTATATAATTTTCTTTTTTAATCCCTTTGTGTTTTTTTTTTTTTTTGTTGGTTTTGTTTCTCTCTGTGGATAAATCAATGTCAGTGTTCCTTTCTTCGTGTATTTGCTTTTAGCTGGGAGAAGGAGGTGACAGAATTTAATTCTCCTCTTGAAAATATGGAACAACTCTTTTTCTTTATATTGATCTTCTGACTGAATGTGTGCTTGTAAAAGAACTGTACAAAAAAAGTCAAAAGAAACAGTGAGCAAGAAAAAGCTAACATCATCAATAGCAGGCCTGCTACCTGCTACCTTTTCCGTTCGGTATAAACCTTCACAGACAACTGACAGTCAGCACATTGTAGGATTTCTGGGTAATAAAGACCACTGCAACAGAATTGCTTGAATATCCAGTCAAAAAAATGAAAAGTTAATCATTTATCTGTTTTTACATGACACAAGAAATTGTAATAGGCCAATATACAGCACAGTAGATGGATCTCATATGAGTGTTTTAAATGCACTTGGTTGCCAAATTTCCACTCCACCTCCTCTTCTGTCTCTTCCTCCCTCCTTCCCTTTCCTGCACAACTTTCATTAAAGACCGCACGGCCTCCTGCAGAGCTACTGCAGGCAGACAGAGAGACACACAGGCAGGGAGGTAGAGAGACAGGAGGCAAAAGAGCAGACAGACAGGCAGACAACGACATACAGAGAGAGGAGACAGACATAAAAGAGCCACTGAGTGTTAGCACAGATCTGCAGCCAGTTTCACTCCATGCCAGAAATCTAAAAAGAGAAGCAGAGATGGAGAGGA
>OMLM01002699.1:60489-78376 GCA_900302695.1 Helostoma temminkii
AATAAAATATTAATTATTATTATTATTATTATTATTATTATTATTATTATTATTATTATTATTACTACTGTTAATGTTGGTAATTGTATAGTAATAGGGGTGGCTTGATACCACTTTTTCATGACATACCATAACCTTGAGTATCTTCTTATACCGAGTAAATCCTATATAACCTAGACATCATCATGCTGAAAGAACAAATATTCTTTTATAGTATATTCTTTATTGACATCCCATTCTGAATCCGTTTAATATGGAGTTGTTCCACCCATTGCAGATATAACGGCTTCAACACTTCTGTGGTGTTTTTTTCACATTTGTGAGGTCAGACACTAATGTGGACGAGAAGGCCTTGTTCACAGTCTCCACTCTAATTAATTCCATAAGTGTTCTATCGGGTTGAGGTCAGCACTTTGTGCAGGCCAGTCAAGTTCCTCCACACCAAACTTACTTATCCATGTCTTTATGGTCTTTGCTTTGTGCACTGAATGCAATCATTTGAAGGGGTGTTCTCAAACTTTTTGGCAATATAGTGCGCACTATATGGTATCTTAAGGCCATTCCACCTGATACAGTTAGCTGCACTTGCTTTTAAATGTAAATTTGGGATTGAATTGTAAAACACAACTAGCAAATAGAATGGATATTCCAGTGTGAAAAGATACTAATATAAACTACAAATAGAGATAGTAGCAGTTGCCTGGCCTGACCTGAAAACTGTCACCAGAACCACTGGCTCATGTTTTCATAGTCCTTGTGTGACTTAAATGTGTTCCTTTTAACATGAGGGGCAGAAAGTTAACACTTCAGCCATCTCAGCTGTTAGGCTGCTGCCCCTTTCATCAATAATAATGGAGGTTGTGCTGAAGAGTCTCTCGCTGTCCACACTTGTTGACCGCCAGTGAGGTCAGTCTAGGTTGGTTGACATTCCAGTACAGCAGTGGCTTGCCTGAACACTGAATGGCTGGCTCGATGAGGTAGGTTTGCATTTCAATGTATGCATTTGTTTTGGTTGACTAAAGGGCAGCTTCTTCTGTGCCATCCTCTAGGATTTAATCAAAAATGCTTCCAAGTCTGTTTTTGCTTGTTGCCTCCACCTTCATCAGAGCCAGTAAAGAAGGCTCCGAGGCTGCTGATTCAGATGAACTCCCCTCTGATAGTTCTGAGGCTTCTGGGTTCCTCCTCAACCTTTTTTCCATCTTCTGCCAATAGTACATTTTGTGCATGTACCTATATCAATAAAATACACATATGTAACATTTAAAATATTAAATGATAAATGCCATTCTGAATGCTAATATGAAATGAAACACTTTCAATATTAGGTGTGCAAAAGTAAAAATTTCACACACACACACTGACAGGTGTGGAATTTGTGTGACTCACTCACTTCCTCACACCAGTGTCATCTTAAATAAAGTCAAGAGAGAAAAGGTCAGAGATTCTATATACCTGTCTTTATATGTTGGATCGAGTAGTGTTGCAACTGAGTATAGGCTCAGATACAATGTCTCTTTTCCAATAGCCCCCACTGGCTTGTGGGGTCAAGTCAAGTCAAGTCGAGTCAAAACACATGTTTTCAACAATAGAAAGGGGTTGGTCATCAAAACCTGATATACCAGGTGTTTTTTGCAAGTCAAGAATAAAATCAATTTTCACCTCATTTAGTAATTATGTATACCTGCCCAAATTACCTTAAAGTTGGAGTAGTACTAACACACAAAACTTGTTTATTCAAATAGCTATAAGTGAAATCAGAAAAGTCATTTAAAGACATAGCATTAAAATACATTCACATACATTTATATTCAGCTTATTATGATAAAGCCATATTTTACTTCTAGTGAATGTTGAAATGCTGGTGGCAGTTGTAACCAACATTTTAACAAATAATGTTTTTTTCAATACAAACTTTGAGAAAGCTTGCTAAAAAGTTGAAAATAATTGAACTGGCCTGAAACAGCAATAGAATAATTTCTTCAATAGATATAATAATAATAAAATAACAGTACATATAGATCAATCCACATGTAAAACCTTAATAGCTATTTTTAATAACCATTATAAGCAGTGTAGCTTAATTTTCAGTGGCTTAATAGTATTTGAGTAATTTAAATTTGGGTAAGTTGACCAGATGTGATCGATTCCCTCATTACTTCAAGACAAATGAAGCGCATATAAGAGCTGGAGTTAATCATTAGGCTGAAAAACAACAAATCTATAAGAGAGATAGTAAAAACCTTCGGAGTGGGCAAATCAACAGTTTGGTACATGCTTAAAAAGAAAGAAAGCACTGACAACTAAGACAACTAAAGTGGATGATCACTGAATCATGACTTGTTGAAGAAAACCCCTTCACAACATCAAGTCAAGAGTAGGCGTAACAGCATCAAAATCTACAGTCAAGAGAAGCCTTTGTGAATGTAAATACAGAGGGTTTACAGTAAGGTGAATTCAGGCAGTCACCAACTGCAAAGGATTTTCATCCCAATATTAAAAATTATAGTTACATTTATAGTAGAATTATGTCACTTTACCCAAACACTTTTGAGCCCTGAAAATGAAGGAACTCTGTAAAATGGCTGTAATTCCTAAACAGTAAATGCCATATTTTTGTGAAACCTCTTAACATAAATCTGAACCGCTACACTTTGATCACATCTTGATTGTTTAATTTCAGATCCACAGTGGTGTTGTATAAAGGTAAAATCATAAAAACTCACTCACCCACTGCCCAACTAATTAACTAAAAACATTTTACATTACTGATTCATTCACAGTGATTTGGTTGCCCGGGTGGTTGGTGAGAAGGATTTTTTGGGTGGGTTGGGGGGGTGGCATCTACTGGATGAAACAGACTTCTTCTCTTTACCTCACTCTGCCAGAAGACACTTAACAAGCTGGCAGTAAAATGGAAGGGGCCTGTTGAGCATGTGGGCAAACATAAAAAGCTCTGGATTCAAAGTTAATTTTTCCAGACATGATTATTAAAACCCTGTGCCAGTGTATGTGTGCGTCCGCGTGTGCCTTTGTGTCTATGAGTGTGCCCATATGTGGCCCTGGACGGGCCCCTGTGAGAGCTCCCATGTGAATGCATATGCAGCATACAGTGTATTAGCATGAGTCCTTATGGTTGAGTGTACCCCAGTGTGTGAGTGCCCATGTGTGCCCACAGATTTATGTGTGTGTGTGTTCATTCTCCAATGCGGTTAATTATGGCCTCTTGTTAGTTCCAGTCATTTTGTCACTTTCTTGCCATTTCAAAGCGGATGTAGAGGTGGGGTGACGGAGCCACATCGACGCTTTCCAGAGAACATGCTCCTCTTTATTCACAGTGAGGCTTGGCTGTCTGCAGGGCTACATGCTCCCTCTCCCCAGCTCTGGCAGCGGCAGCAGCACTGATGGCCTGCAGCAAAGGCAAAAATATGTTGCCTGCCTTCATGTCACTGCAAACATGCACACAGCCACCAGGTGGATACTGTGTTTGTGTGTTGTTATATACACCCTGTTAAGTATAAAGCAAAACGAATAAAAAGCAAATTAAATTGGTCGGCTGAAATAAACTAAACCAAACCAGTGTTGCAATTGTATGAAGAATGCACACTGTAAAAAACAGAAGCATTTTTTCTCAAGTATTAAAAATCAGCTCCTTAAAAACATCTATTCTGTCTATTCTGTCAGCTGAAAAAGGGCCAAAAGTCACTACCCACCATATGTGTCAACTATTTATCACCACTGATATATCAACATGTATAAATTAAAATGAAGCAGCACGCTGAAAAGTGTCTCTGCAGTCGTCCTTGATTCTGCGAGCAGCCGGTGGCATTCTCCCAAATCAGCTCTGAAATATCACTGTGATTGGCTGAAGAGAGGAGATCCTGAGATTTTAACTTTAAACACCTCTCCACGGATAAATCTGCATTTTGACATGGACTCAATTATCAGGGGGAGCTTAATCCCAGAGACCCTTTTAACCCAGAATGTACCGCGGGGCCAGGAATAACCACGCTCTCAAGTTAGGAAATCAAAGACAGGTAATTAAAATCATAATGGTCCTGGTTAAGATGATTATCATCGGGGCTCCAGATAAGGCAACCTCCAGCAGATTTCCGCCCTTTTTAAATATTTATGGAATATGATTAGTCTGCGGGGCCAAAGCCGTGTTAAAGGGTTTAAGGATGACTTGCAGATCAAGAGATGGGAAATAAGCATCTTAACATGGTGAGGAAATTAGGGTTTAAATGATGAGAGGGAGGCAGAATGGAGGAGTGACCAGGTGGGTATGCACTGCAAACTGTGTGTGTGTGTGTGTGTGTGTGGAGTGAAACCAGGTGTGTGTCCCTCAGGCCAGGGCTCAAGTTTGATGAAAACTAACACAGAGAGAGTCTGTAGGGAAGGGTTTGGATGGTAATCAAGCAGGAAGAGTGTTACTTATTCCCACAAACATACAGAAACACACACACACACACACACACACACACACAGCAGCCACGCAGCATTTCTCACTGTATATGAAGTACAGATATATGAAATCACAGCTAACATTTTCAACAGATTATTTATACACACTTCAGTGAAGCTGATTCTGGAGGAGAACACATATGGAGACACAGAGGTTACCCAGACTTAACGAGGGTTAGACGGGCCCAGCCTCTCAGGATGAGTGGCAACTGGATTGAAAGAGAAGAAACTATCCCTGAGGTCACAGCAAGGTCATTTCCTTTCTGAGCTCAGCTGAATTCTTCTGAGACCCAAACTGTGCTTCAGTGTCAGTGGGCAGAGTGGACATGAAGCTTTATGATCTAAATACAGTTAGAATGCTTATTGACTGCTAAAGCTAATTTTAATACTTTTTTAGTTCAGTAATAAGAGGAATAATGGAATTTAACCTGAAGTGGATAATCGATACAATATCTTTACTAAATTCAGACAGAGATTAACTTAGTTGAACGAGACACCTCTGGAGATGACACTTTAATTTGAGACTTGAATGCAAGCTTACAAAATTCAGTGTGTTGTAACAGATCCTTCAGCGAATGAGAACTTCCTCGACTGGGTTACAGTAGGCTCTGTGGTCTCACATAAATCATTATAGGAAGCAGTAAAACACCTCACCATGAAATCAGTCTGAGCACGTATATGATTTTATGTCATATTTTAATTAAAGTAGTTCCTGTGAGAATTCTGTACATGCCTGGGTGAAGCACCTTGGCGACAGCTTACTACCAAATCATTTTAGCACAGATGGAACACTGTTTCGAGTTTCATATGTCTGCCTTTATTGATGCCAGTGCTTGGGAGTGTGCTGTGTGGAGTGTTTGGGAGAATCTTAAATGTCAGTGACCTGCTTTTGGGAGGCTGTGTAAGCTCAACATTTGCTGACTTGTTCCTAGCTGACAGAAACAAAGAAATGTGTATGAATCATATAGAAACGGACTGAAAACTAACTGGTGTTTTTTCTGTAGCGTGATCACCACCAAAAGTGCCAAAGCGTGTATTTTAACACCTGCCTCAGGCCTGTCTGATCTCAGCCTTCGCCATCCCTCCCTCCCTCCCCAAAGCTCCTCCACAGAGCCTCTAGTGGTTTCTGTCTCCATCTGGGCCTGATGCCAAAAGGCCTCACAGGCCCATTTGAGTCAGGCTGCAGCAGCCTGCAACCATCCCGTCTTATCGGCACAGATCTGCAGGGAGGTGTGGCTGGAAATAGCAGGGGGAGGGGGCACAAAACCCTAAATGCACACAAAAAGGCCTCAGAGGGACAGTTGTCATTGACGTTATAGACCACCTCAGCGATGCGCTGGGATGTGTCAATCAAAGCCTTGTTAGTTACACTGGGTCAGGATCAAAGAGAGCTGCACACCCCTCTGAGGCAAGATAATACAGTTTGACTTTGCAGCTCCAGCTCGGTTTAAGACTGACACTCAGGCCCTTCATGACTAACATACTCTTAAATATGGCCGCATTTATTAATACTGTGCAGTGCGCATAAAAGATCATTTTATGTCCAAGCAGTAAGTGTATCAGTGAATTCACTTTGACAGCCAACTGACCAGCTTGACTCTAATTGCTGTTGCTCTTGGTGCATAAAGGTGTTCACTTGTCTTACTTGCAATAATTCTGCAGTAATTTAGTCATTTAATAGCAGAAGAATGGACATGTCCAAAAATTACTCATGGAAAGCCCATAAGAAAACAAACAAAATATTAACACTATAAATCAACCTGGATCCATTCCAGTGTTCTACATCCTGACACTTCAGCCCATGGCGGTAGAATAGGAAGGTCTTGGCCAGTAAGTATTTCTTCCATTTGTAATTCAAAAAAGAATCTTTTTAACTTTTGAACAGGACTACCTCACCCCTAAAAGAAAACTTGATGGATGATAATTTTGTACAATACAGAATTTCAAACTTGAACCACAACTTGTTTGTCTTGCTTTTTTCCTGCCTGCCTTTCTGTGTAATACTGTACCATACTATGCCATGCAGCTCCAACACTGCCAAAAAAAACAACAAAACAAACCAGCATCCTCTATCAGCAGTTAAAATGTGTTAACCATGCTTCTAAAGTAAATCCACCAAAGAGGCTAAATCTGATTACTTATGTGCAATATGTAGACATGGATTTGCTGTAACCAGGTTATTACAGTGCAAGTGCTAACTGCATGTAAACTCATCAAGTACTGTGCAGTACGGTGTCAATTTTTGTATGTTTAAAGGCAGAGAGGTTTTATAAAGAGAAATGCAACATTTAATCATCATTTAATTTAATCATCAAGATATTTATTCTTATGTCATCTGTGCCTTTGTTCTTAATTGAGCCTTTATGAGGACTGGCACAGGCAGTGGAGCAGCAATCACCTCTCATCTTGGATGAAGATACAGGCTCCATCTAGTATGCTTCAGACCCCTGGACAATGACAAACTGAAAACTCATGCTCTATGATGCACTGCCAGAACACATGACACAAATAAAAGTACTACCAAAATGTGCAGCAGTTATAATGTGCCAATCATGGATATGACTGTGATTTGTTCCTCAAATGTAGATAACCTGTCTGCCCAGGTTTTCTGACCTGTAGGGTTACACTCAAAAATCTGTACCTACACAACATGACACAAAAAAGTCTGGATTCCACCAGTTATTAGCTACATTAAAATTAATGCAATTGGTGGATTTGCTTATGCAAGCAAAGTAAAACTAGATGCGTCTTTGTGTAGTGATGACCTCTAATGGAACAGACAAAACGTGAGTCCAAACTGGAGAGAGTTATCAGCCAAGTCACAAAAAACAATTTTTAATAAACCTGATCTGTTGAATGAGAACACGCTATGGTGTTCTTAGACATTTTCAGCACAAACAAAAACTAGACATGGCTAGCAGTAAGTTGTGCCACTTTTATAATACAACGTCAAGCCTCCAGAACAACCTACTTCAATGATGCAGATAGAGACTGTACTTGACCATGCCACAAACCCTTAGAAATCCTGTATTTTCTTCCACATATAGAATATGTGATGCCCCTTTTAGTCTTCAGTACTGTCCTACAGTCACTGCCTGGCTTACTGTACAATATTTGTTCCTTTTTGCTCCAGAGTCAAACTGTAAACTGCAAAGCAAGACATTGAGAGTCTGCAGGTTTTCATTTAACTAAACACTCCAGCAGCAGATTTTACAACTTAACACATCTACAGCCACACAGAAGGAACTGATCACAAGAAGAGCTGATGTAGAATCCGAATGGAATGAAAACCTGCAGACCTTTGACTCTGGATGGCAAATGGTTGGAGATCACAGCTTAGTAGTCTCACTTAAAATCTATTTTTGATACAGTAAGTACAGTCTCTGTAGAGCTGGCCAGAAGCTGTCAGAGTTCAGCCTTTGTCCCTTTCTGTGGAGTCCAGATGTGATCCCAGCTGGACGTGACCATTTGCCAGTCCATACTGTCTCCATGTGACACACACAGCACTGGCATGCCAAGACCCTTGGCCCTGTCACAAGACACACATACACACACATACTATGGTCCAGGGGTCACCTCCTTCCTACAACGGTCAGGTTCCAGATGGGTTATATTTCATCCAAACCTGTCGATCTCCATCTGAGGCCTGTAGCATCCTCCAGTTTACAGGAAGCAAGTCAGTGTGTGCATGTGCGTGTGTTTGTGTCTGTGTGAGGGGTCCAGCATGTCTATGACACCTCCTTTCTCTCAAATCGACTGAAATCAATACAGACAGGAAAACAAAGAGATGGGAGAAGACCAGAAAATGACTTTTTAGTTAAAAACTGGAAAACCACAAAATTAAAGATATAGCACAAATTTGTCACTTGGGTAATCTAATGCTACCTTTTCCAGGTTTGGTTCCAATTATACTTTTGAAAGGATTGGAGTGTAATCTGAGCATCCAGTCCCTGTTCATGTCTGAAGCCTGATATTACCCTGATCTTTCTAATTGGGAAAACATGGCTAGGAGATCAAATTAGCTGTCAATTAATACGCTTTATGTGTGTATACATGCTAGGATTAAAGTTTTCTCAGTGGCTTAGTTGTTTTATCTCATGAGATGAGATTCATTCATCAGTCTCCACCTATTGGACACCGTGCTTATCCATTTGCAAGCAACACTCAGCAATATTATTATAATAGTAGTTTAAATGGCTGTGTATTGTATGAGACATAGCTTGTCCTGACGGATCATCAGAGGTTAATTCCAAACTCTACAGTTCCCTTCAACTCTAAGCAGCCTGTTTTAGCTTATTCTTTTGGTTTTCTGGTCTGCAGACTGTTTTCGGCAACAGCAAGAAACGTATCACTGGAATAGCTTTGATAAGCTTCATGTCCTCTGCACAGCAGCAGACAGCAGACACAGTTGAGGACTAGCTGGTGAACATACTGGAGTACTTAGCAGCTAAAGGGGCAGATATTTCCCTGGGGAGTTAAAGCTATGAATGTGGATAATACAAACGACATACAGTAGCGATAATGATTCTATTCTTTGAGCCTTGGCTCCTGAGCATGGCGCTCAGGGTAAGCCAATCCCAGCTGACATTGTGCAAATAGGCTGTCAGTGTGTGGATACCGGAACTGACTTTGAGGATACTCAAATGTTTGAACAGAAATTTAAAAATAATGTTGATAATAAAACCTCCAGCAGAACCAGGGTTATGGGGATGGAACAGAAAAAAGTAAATAACAGGAACCTATCGGCAGGAGTACTTGAGCTACACTGTTAATGCTGAAAGTTAATTCAATGACTGAATACAATTTGGACTATGTGTAAAATATATAGACAGAAGAGATGAGGGCCAAGTACCAAGCCCTGTGGTACTCCATATTTCACATCAGCAAGTGTTGATGCGGTATTGGTATAATAGACAAATTGTGTTTTTTCAGATAAATAGGATTTTAGCCAAGTGAGAGCCAATCCAAAGACACCAAATTTCTTCTCAAGTTGATTAAAAAGTATGATGATCTATGGTGTCAAAAGCTGCAATGAGTTCCAGCAGGAGAAGCAGAGATGTGGAACTGGAATCCATATTTAACAAGAGATCATTTACCACTATGGTAAGTGCAGTTTCAGCAGACTGAACTTGAATCCAGACTGAAAAGGTTAAAAAAGATTACTGTTAGATAAATGAGCTGTGAACTGTTTAGCTACCAACCTTTCCAAAATTTTGGAAGAGAACAGAAGATTAGAGACTGACCGATAATTATTTAATGACTTTTGATGAAGCGATAAGTTAACAATATTCAGTACGATGAGTCCTAAAACTGGTCAGAGATCTTTGTACAGTGCAGCTGGTAGAGGATATAGTGAGCAAGTTGAAGGTTAGAAGCCATCACCAGCTAAGATAGTGATTCAAATGAATCATTATCTGAGGTGAACATTTGTCCTTTTCGTCAGACCTTTTTTTCTGCAAACTCATTATAGTCTGCCTTTTCTGCGCTATGAGTCCAGATGGTGAGGCGTCTTGCAGTCATAATGCTGTGGTAATCCCTCCTGCACATGGTGCCCTCGCTCCAGTAAACACTCTTCCTATTGTTTCCTGGGCTTCCTTCACAGCCCCCAGCCCCTGCAATACCCATGGTCTGCAGAGCTGGACAGGCTTCATACCCAAGTCAGTGCATGTACAGTGCATCCTCTGTACAGGTCAAGAGAAGTCTTATGTTGTAATGCAATGATGTGATGATGAACAATGTGTCAGTGTCTCTGTGGAATGGAGGTTTAAAAAGCAGTTTTGAGATTCACACTGTGATGGAATAAGAGCTTTTCAAAATGTTTTGTATGAATTAGATGGTTAGGAATAAGTGTAGCAATCATTATTAATGTATTTTTGAACATTATTAGGTGATGAAAACCAATAAATCAGTGAAACATAGCCTAAGAGTCTCCAGTTCTTGTTGTCAATCCTCTAGCTGCTGTTTATCTGTTCTCCGACTCCCACACCCTGACCGACTCCCGAGAGAATCTTGCAAGCTTGATGCAAGGAGAAAAAAAAGAACAACTTTAAGCCCACAGAAAGTATTTTGTAAGCAAATATTTCTGAACAAATGATGCTCTGCATGTCATCGGTATATTTACGATGGCTCAAAGACATGGCTGTGTGGGTCTAATTAAAAATGTGAAAGGGTTAGCTGCCTGCCGCTCGTTGCCAGCTCTTGGCAGCTCTCCTGTCAGGCAGCCAGCTGTTTAGTCCTGCCCTGAATTATTGCCAGACCCACCGCCAGGCATTGTGGGATTGGCAGGGCCGTGCAGAGAGCTATTGTGTTCAGCCACCGAAGGAGAGAGAGAGGGATAAGAGAGGCGAAGCATTTCCCCTCCTTTAAGTTCCAACAGACAGTCTTGGAAAGTTCTGCTGATAACACTAAAAGTTGAATAATTCTAAATAAAGATCCACAAAGTTATATTCATGCTATGTACAGTCACTGCTTTTAAAGGTTCTGCAGGCTAGTGTTAACAATTCAATTCACACATGTTAACCTGTGCAAGAGATTCAATAAGCTATAAATATGATTGACCATGTGGACTTGTTTTGCATGAAATTCAATAATATTTTATACATACATGCATGAAAAATTAAAAAACTAAACTACTTCCATTTTGATATTTTTACCTACTTTTACTTTTACCAAACTTGAATTTACATTTACTTGTTCAAAGCCTAATTTATGCACATTCCAGTATTTTCTCCACCACAGTGAACCTATTTACAGTGGACATTTTATTCAAGAAAGCAACTAAAGTGACAGGACCCTGCACCATGCATGCAAGTCACATGGGTCTGCGTGAGGAGATACAAGGGCTTGTGGACTCAGCTGGAACATCAGTTGGTCCATGAGCACTGAGATTTGGAGAATCGATGGGCGTGATGGGCATCCCCCCACCCCCACCTTATTTTCAATCCCACTGGATGTTCTGTGTGTTTCTTAATATTTGTCATTAGGACATTTTGTATCCTTTTGTATTCTATTGTCTGTATTTTGGTCATTTTTTTAGACACATGTGTAAGTATTTTGTCATACTGTGCCTTGTTTTAACCTTTTTTTTTCTCTTTGTGCACTTTTACATCCTTATTCATAATTTTTGGGTCTTTTTGTGGTTGTTCTCGTTTAACTGAGCTCTTTGAAGCTAAATATATGAAGTGACTTTGTGCAGCGGCTCCAGACTGTGGAACCACTGACCTCTCACACTCTTGACCTCTTATAGTAATAATAAATATTATTATAATAATAATAATAACAATGTCTGTTCTGTTTATGGATGAGTAGGTGAAACTTATCTTCTCTCCTGCTACCTGATGTCATCACCTGTAACATCACTTTACTGTAATCTGCCTTCATTCTTTCCCAATGTGGGTTTCAGCCTCCTCTACTCTGCTCTCTGATCCCACCAAATCTTCCAACCCATTTCTCTTCACTTTGTAATTCATTACTTTAGCTAAGCATATATCATGCATCTCATAGAACTGAGTATTCCATGCTTCCCTCGCCGCCGTCACTGCCACCTTCTGCCTAGCTTAGCTCACTCTTTAGCTCTATGTGTTTTTCCTCCAACTTCAAATGGTGCTTTGGAGTCTTAAATTGTGTGTCAATGACAATGATCACAAAAAATAAGTGACAGTATGTGCCGACAACAGCAAGCGGCAGCAAAGCTGGCTCCCCACCACGACTGCCACCTCACTCTCCACCTGTGATTCCTGCTTATTCTCCTTCTTTTTCTTCTTCTTCTATAGTCTTGATTCTCTACAAGCGACGCATTTGTTTGTTCTCCTTTTGCTTTGCTCTGGGGACATTTTCTCTCCCTCCCTCCTCCTGTTCTCAATCTCTCTCTCTCCGTGTTCTGGCGTGTGCTCTCCTGCTCCTTTCTTTTTGTTTTCCTCTACACGGATGCTCATGGGCCAATTGCTCATAATCATTTCAAAGGTCCTTTAAATATATAATAAGAGATCTGCATTGTGATAAACAACATGTCACAGAGAGAACATCAACACGGCTCCTGTACACACACTTAAGTTAGACACAAAG
This sequence comes from Helostoma temminkii, assembly GCA_900302695.1. Classification (NCBI taxonomy): domain Eukaryota; kingdom Metazoa; phylum Chordata; class Actinopteri; order Anabantiformes; family Helostomatidae; genus Helostoma; species Helostoma temminkii. Next base: position 73,015 of record OMLM01002699.1, read on the forward strand.
TTAGACACTTTTGTCCTTCTGCTGGTCACCACTGCAGTGATGAGCGTGCCCAATGTGTGTGTTTGTGTATTTTTTGTCTGATTACAGAGAAATGTAATTGGAGTGAGAAAACAAAACGACCCGAGCGAGATGAGCTACTGCTAAATGTTTCATAAAAATGTACACATTACTTATTAAAACTCACAAGGTGCTATTGTTAATATTCTTCACTTCAGGCCTCAGATGCAGCTGCGAGCTGTTCAGTCTAAGGAATACAATAGTTTCAGTCACACACATCCTTTATTACAGAACCAAGTTGTGTGTTTAAAAGTGATTTTAATTGTTGAAATTGAACAAAAAAACACCACCAACAAAAAGATGGACGTTTAGCTCTATGCTAGGCTAAAAGTTGAAACAGATCCATGTTTACCACAGCGTATCATCCCCTCTTCTTTTTAACAGTCTGTAGATGTCTGCGAACTGTGGAGAACAGTTGCAGGAGTTTTAGGAGAGTGATGGGTTTTCTTTGTTGCATTTTGTATTCAAGATTAGCCAAATATTTTTCAATTGGTTAAAGGTCTGTAATGCAGGCAATTCAGCATCTAGGCCATTTTTCACATGTGCACTCTAGACTACCACATTGTTCAGACTTGTGCATTCACACATGCAGCACATGGCAGCAGATAGAACAGGTAGTAAGAATGTGTTCTCACCTGAGGAAATAGTCTGTTTGATTTAAGTGAGAAGGGGGTCCATGGATCGAGCATGCAGGGGCCACAACATAACACAGAAAGTACACCACAGAAATCAGTTTCATTGTTTTGTTAACACATCAGAGCGGAGACCGTAATGGGATTAGAATGTGTTATATACAGTATACACAAATCAGGCATAACATTATGACTACCTGTACTGTCTAATGCAATCCAATACAAAGGCTCTGCCATGAATTCTACATTTACAAAGTTCTACTTTTTTAGTTTTTAAGTTGAAAATGTAATAATTCTACTACATTGTGGGTGGTGGAGTCGTACTGGAGTATGTTATGTTAGGCTCGTGGTATACCTGCCGTTAACTGATGTATATACATCTGTCATGGCCACATCAACTATGTCATTGTTTATATACTTCCTTGCATAGTTTGTGTCTGTCTAGAGGGTTTAAACATGTCAGTCACATGGGGCAGACAGGAGCTAATGCTCACTAGCTGAAGAGGAAGTCTGGTCTTTGGCAGAACATAAGAAGCACATTCTCATGTTTATTGACTCATCTTATACGCAAGTGGGCCACTACCTTGAAGTTCCATATCAATAAAGCTTTTTACAGTTTCAACTCCACAGCAAAACACAGTACTCGCAGAAGTACAGTGTTAACAAAAAGGTATTCATATTGTAAACACACTGCCCACCATCAGATAATGCAAGACTGCAATACCTTGCTCCGTGTCTCTAATGTTTTGGACCCCTGATTGATGTAAATAGGGAGGCCAAAAGATTAGAGCCATCTCTTAACATAACATACTCCAGTACAACTCCACCATTCACAATGACCTTTATAATGCACATGTAGTAGAATTAGCTTTTGTGACTTGTGGAAGTTTTCCTGAACCCATGCAGTGATGTCCATCACAGAATCATCACTGTTTTAATGCAGTGCAGTCTGAGATCATGAGCATCCAATATTGTAATGTATCCTTGACCCTTGACCCTTATACAGTGATTTCTCTAGACTTTTTAAATCTTATAATGAAATTATGCACTTCATAATATAATAAGTCTCTGTAGCTTTACATTGAGGACCATTAATCTGAAATTTTTCATAGATTGGTGAACCTCTGCTGATCTATACTTCTGATGATGTTTGTTTTCTATCCAGTCATATTACTGACCTGTTTTGTTAATTAACCTAATTAGTTGCAAAATGTTCTTCCAGCTCGTCCTTGTTAGCTCCACCTACTTTTCCATCCTTTTGTTGCCTCTGTTCCAACTTTATTAAGATGTGTTGCTGCCATTAATTTAAGGAATATTTCCTTTGTTCTATTGTGAATAAAATATTATGAGAATTTCAATCATTTCAATCATAATTGCATTTTGTCTTTATGACAACTTTATGATAACTTTATGATTTATGATAACTTTTTGGGGATTGAGGTTTTTTGTGGATTAAAATGTAACTGTTCACTAACTATAACAGGGTATCATTGTCATAATCTGCTAGAGAAACAACATATGAACATGAAGATGGTTTTGCAAATCAGCTAAATTTGAGCTAGAAATTAACGTAAAGTATATGAATTAATTCGGTTTAATCAGGGAAAGAAAGAAAGAAAAACATTTCCCAGTCTTTTTAGACATAATATTGTATTTATCGCTTTCTTATTCAGCACCTGTAGCTTCACATTGTTCACATGCCTGGTGGGTGTCACCCTCCATCTAAATGTTGGGTTTTCTTCTAGCTAACATTTCAGAGCTCACTGACACTGTTTGCATGTAAACATGCTGCAGAGAACCTTTTTTTCCTCTCCAGAAGGATGCTGTTTGGAAGAAAGTGAGAAGCTCACCCCTGGCACTGCTTCTGCCCATAAATCTTTTAGCATGTGCCTCTTGGCTAAATGACTTTGTACTGACAAAAATTTAACCTCGATCCCGCCCTGCAAGCTGTGAAAGTGGAGAGGGCTCGATGGCGTAGAAGAAACAAATGGGGGAGAAATTCAACTGATGGGAGACATTTTGTCTTGTTTTGTGCTGTGTTCACACATTGTGGAGAAAATGCAACATTTTTGGTTATAAACAGCAGAAGATATTACATTCCCTCAAGGGAAAATGAGCAGTGAGTTCAGCAGGAAATGACTTTATTACTAGAAAGGAAAAAGGTTGGCTCACATAATTTCCCTGAACTGCATCATGTTAACACTCCAGTCACCTAATCTGTCTAAGGACTGTCCGAACTGCAGATGCTAAGGTAAAGACAATTTGACTCTTTCTGAAATGTCTACATATTATAATAAATTCCTGTTTTCCCTCTGGTACTCTCAGACTTAAGTCCAATAGCATTTCTCCCCCTTTGCCCTACCCCTCGGTTTTTGAGCATTCATGTGAGGGGTAGGGGTGTCCTGATTCCCTTTTGGATGGAGGGGTAGGGGTAAGGCAGAGGGCCACATAGCCCTTGAAATGAACATTTTTAGGACCACACTTCAAATGAAGGTAAGAAGATTTCCCAGCATACACTAGATACATGGACAGTATGGCTGCACACACGAGCAAAGAGACCATCGACCATTAATATGGATTTAATTACAGCAAGCATTGGTTTATGTTAAATTCAAAATTGTGCCCGTACATTTATGGTCATATTATTGGAAAGTAAAAAAAAAAGAAAATCACTAGGTTTGCCAGTGTTTCTGGTGTACTCCGTTGACTTGACAGCATATGATGTCTAAAAATGTACTGACCCGATGCAGTGAATTTGCAAACTTTGATCGTCACCTAATACTGCTGTTGTTTTCTTGTGGTGACAACCAATGACACATGATATCGTAAACAAAAAGTGGTTTGTGCTTATTGCAACTTGCTGTTTAGCGGCAGACAAATGCAAATAGATGCCTATAGTCCACACAATGGAGATTACTACAGTTGACAACAGCATCTTGAAAGCTGTAAACACTTGCCACTTGTATTATGTAGCAGCCAGCAACACCGTATGACAGGGATAGGCAACCCTGGTCCTGCAGAACCACAGCCCTGCTTGTTTTCCAACTATCCCTGCACTTAAAGCTCTTGATTGGCTGAACACATTTAATTTGGATAATTATCAGTCAAAGGGAGGGATAGCTGGAAAACAAGCAGGGCTGTGGCTCTCTAGGACCAGGGTTGCCTACCCCTGCTGTATGATAACGTATAACGGTATAGCAGGGGTGTCCCATTTCCTAGGGGAATATTTTCAGCCTTACCCCTTACCACTCTGTTTCAAGGGGCAAGGTGTAGGAGTAGGGGAAGGGTAAGATTGAGAAATGGGATTGGGCCTTAATGGTTTATTCACTATCAATATGACTTATCCTATAGTATGCATAATTTGGGAACATTTTAACAAGACCTCCTACTTAAATACCCAGGTAGGTTGTTTGTTCCAGCCCTCTCATATGTCCCATTTAAGCCACCATGTATGAAGGCCGGTGTCTGCTGAAAGTGCCCATTTTTGTATCAGGTGCCAAAATGACAGCAGTAGTCCTGTACAATGGCACCAAAATAGAGGCAGGTGTAACACTTTTTTTAAGGCACGAAGACACTTGGGTCAGGTTTAGGTACCACAAAAACATTGTTAGGGTTGGTAAAAATGATTGCTTCCTTCACGTAATCTGATGTTTGTCACATGACAAGATTAAGACCGTGCAAACAAAGCGATCTGGTTGAGAGCAGGCACAAAGACATCTGAGTTAGGGTTTAGGCAACAAATAAACATGGTTAGAGTAAAAATGGCCGTTAAATTTGCCTTAAAGACTATTGCTTCATTAACATCACACAGTGTTCACATTCACATTCATCACATGACTAGTTTTCACTCCACTGCTGCCACATACTGCAGTGCAACGAAAGCTTATGCTATCTGTGGTTGCTACCTTCTCTTCAGTGAGACAAACAAGACAAACTACACACATCCTCTAGAAACAATGTTACATTTCTATATACTGTATATATATATATATATATATATTGTATTTGTATAAGTCAATCAGGTCCATACTTTGTGCTGAATTGTGCTGCTGTAGAGGGAGAGTTTGTGGATCATGAGGAGGGGCAGAGGTTCCAGTCTAAAGTTTGTGGGACAAATGACGCGACACAGTGGACGACACATTCATAAAAAAAAATCTAAATCAATCGTCCTTGGCAAACCCTTGGCAGCTTAAATGTAGTTGCCTATCCACAATCACTTCTCTGTGGGGATTGATAAAGTATAAGGGAAAAAAACTTCAGAGGTGTGGATTTGTTACATACATGGTAAAAAGCAGTCCTTGTATAGCCTCTTTACAGCAAGATGATAGGCGAGTTTCTTTGTAGTCCAAGGCCAAGCACTAGCTGCTTGTTGAGTGCAGATAATGAATGTTAGCTCATCATTCATCTGGGTTATGGCAGCTCGACATTCAGAGGACACAGATTGTACCATTAAGGTACTTTTTTTTTTTCCTTTTAGCTGATGTAGCACTGTTCTGTTTGCCCCTGATGATATGAGCAGTTCTACAGGACATGCTGCAAGGTTGAGAAGCAGAGACAAGAACCCCTGGTAATGTCTTTTTGGATCAGAAGGAACAAAATAAGATGTGATGACCATTTGATCACTTTTCAAATATGATGCTTTAGTTTGGTAAGATCTGAAACGAGATATAAAG
>OMLM01002702.1:15304-35535 GCA_900302695.1 Helostoma temminkii
CTTCAAGGAGAAGAATCCCTGTACTGCTGCTCACACTCCAAACATATTGCTATTCATTAGGTGTTTGTTGAGGGAGAGAGAAGCTTCATACACTGATATTTTATTCATGCAGAGAGTCCCCATTAATTTTGCACCTCACTACTTCTCCTTCAATCACTATTCATCTCTCACTTCCTTCTCTGTTTCATCTGTGCCCATCTCTGGCCCTTCAAAGTATTTGTGTGGGACTAAGCAAAGTCTTACAACACAACCAGACATGTCTTTCTATATAGCTCTGAGGACTCTGTTTGATATAATACATGTCCCAGCCCCTTACCCTAACCCTAACTTGAACCCTAAAACCAAATTATAGGTCTTAAACACCCCTTTGAAAATATCCGCACAACTAATGTACTAAAATGTGTCCACACAGCTATGTAAAGATGTGTAACGACACACACTGGGACACACACACATTTGTCTCACTATACTTGTAAGAACACACATTGACATAATGCATTCCCTAGCCCCTAACCCCCTAGCCCTAACTAAAACCTAATTCTAATTCTAAAACCTAGTTTTAACCCCAAAAGCACTATTTGAACTTGTGAGAACTGGCTAAAATATTCTCACAAGAATAGCATTCGAACAAAGTTTGTCCTCACAAGGAAAAGCATGCACACACACAGACACACACACACGCACACACACACACCACTATTTGGCACAAGTGTACAGACAGTGAACAGGAAACAAAAGAACACAGGAGGCCTATCAAATTACAACAGGACAAAATTAGGCCTGGCTAGAGACCTCAAAAACTTTCAGTGCCAGCATATGTAATGTCAAAATCTGTAATCTAATGCCCTCTTTTTGTTGTTTTATGCAGTTTAGATGCCACAAAAAGGATCATATACAAGAATAAAGAGTGAACTTTTTATCTTTCTAATTCAGTCTAATACAGAAGCTTTGCCATGAATTTTACCTTTACAAAGTCAGAATTTCTGTTAGGAACGTCAGCATCAGGTGGCATTGACCTGGGAAATCTATCATTGAGAGTTATGGTCAAGCATTGCTGGCTGTTCAGCAGTTTGACCAAAGGTAAATCCAGAGCATGGACAAATTCCTAAACTCAGAAGCTAAATGCAGAAACACCGGAGAGCTGCTTTAAGGTAATTAACAATTTGGAGAATGTTTCATCTACACAATAACACATTAACATTTCGTTCCTTTACAAATGCATTCAAATGTTCTCTCAGTTTTATGTGACCAAAGTGTTCAATTCTGTTTGCTATGCTACTCCAAATTAGAAATAGTCACTTAATCAAAATAGCACTACAAATTGTGGGTGTTTCCCATTATACTAATATGCTGTTGAATTTAGTTTTGTCCCTGCAACCCTCTCTGCCCAGTGCACTATACCAGTCAAACACTGCACAGTTCTGGTGGTATATAAGTCCTGGTCAGGGCTGTCAGACACCAGTGGGCCATCATTTAGACTCTGTACCTTAGCATTGCTCACAGTTGTGCTGCACCTCAGTGTCAGGTGACAGTGAGAATGTGTGAGAGATTCACAGATAGCTGTTGTCATGGTCTTGCAACCAATAGTATCCTTAGACAAAACTGGGACAGTGCAAGGAAGTTTAGGATGACTGTCTATTGATGTGACTATGCACCTCAACAATCAATCAATAACACATGAAAAGTTGCACAGACTAATGCATCACAGGACTTCATTGTTTACAACCGTGGCACTGCAAATGGATCACGTGCTAAAAAGATGTTATGGCTGTATGTTGATTGCGTTGTAGCAAACTATTTAGTAGGTGTGTTTAGACCATGTAGATGCTAATAAAAGACTGTGGTTTCAATCGATCAACATCTGGGTTATGGACCTAGCATGCTTCCGCTCACCCCAGATGAGACTTGAACTCACAATTCCTGGCTTAGGACGCCTGTGCTTTATCCATTAGACCTCTTCAAGCACCACCAGAACTCTCTTTGAAGATTCTCAGTCATCCCAGTGAAGTTATCTTGAGGTCCCAAGAAGGCCACAGTTAACAATCCTCTGTAATGGGGGTAGGAGGGGTTGAAAGCTGCTCTCTGGCAGCTGTCTGTAGCAGCCTGGGGCTCAAGTTAACAGAACACTACAAGAGAGGCTGCTCATTAACATAGGCCAGGGTCAGACTGAGTGTCAGACAGCAGAGAGCACCAGATTACCTGACTATTGATTGCAGTCAAGGAAATTTCATAAGATTTGCATTTCTACTTTGATTCTTTACAAACTTCAATCAATGGTTTGTGTCCTTATTTACAGAATCATCCCTTTATGCTTCAGCATTTCCACAGCAACTAAACTGAGGATGAGATCACCATTCAAAATTAATGCAAGCATCTATTTAATTTACAACAATTCAATTTACTTGCTAGCATTACTAGTGTAAGTCTTGAGGGTTTAAACAGGTCAGCCACACGGGGCAGACAGGAGCTAATGCTCACTGGATGAAGAAGAAGTCTGGTCTGGAAGAAGAAGCACATTCTCACATTTATTGACTTGGCTCATATGCAAATTATAACGATACAATAACAACATGTAGTAATGATCAGATGCACATTAAAGTTACATATAAAAGCTTTTTGCAGTTTCAACCTACAGCAAATCACAGTACTCACAGTGTTAATAAAGGCGCATTTATAATGCAAATAGCAAACAGATGCAGTAAAAGTATCATATCAGTAGTAAACTTTTGCTGTTGTAACCATACAGCAAAACAGTACCTACAGACGTACAGCCTTAACAAAAGTAAGAATTTATATTGGTAATACCCTGCTCCCTGCTGGATAGCACAAGTTTGCAATCCGTTGCTCCGTCAAGTTAATTCTGGGAGATGTGCACCCGCGACAGACAAAACCATATGCCAGTATGCCATAATGTGAGTCAGACTACATTGCTAGCAGCAAGTATATCTCTAGCCTTAGCGTTTAGGCATGTAATAATTTTCAAAACTCGCGGTTCAGTGCATATCTCACTTTTTGTTATGTTTTTCTTTTTTGTGGTTTGAGGGTTTTAAAACACAGATGACCTGCACTCTTTAGTGTCCCTGAACACCTCACAACACAGATAAATGTGCACTCCCAGAACGCAGTGAACTGGAGCAGCAGCTGCTAACACAATGTCACTTGTAAAAAGTGTGCACAAAGGCAAGTGATACTATGTCCTCTAACAACAAGAAAGATCAGATTTCCAGGATATTGTATTGAATCTGGCAGTTGCTATTAATATGTTAAAGACTCCACCACAAGAGAAGTGGGATGTCTCCAACATGCTGGCAGCGGGATGGGTGGGGAGGCAGTGGTTATGCTGCAGTTGTCTTCGGAAGTCACAACATGAGACCACAACCTGCATGTCTCAGTTTAAGTGTTAGTTAATTACATCCCTACTTGCTTAGCACAAAGACAATTAAGATGAAACAGTGTGGCTTGGTTCAAAAATAACTATTCCAACACCTCTGCAATTCGCTAATTATCACATTAGTTTGGCTTTTACACAAACAAAAATGTTAAACTGACAAGGGTTGCACACTAGAACCACATTTTGGCGACTAGCAGTCATGAAGAGAGACTGGCTGCCTGGCAAGCGCTTTTCTTCTTTCCTTTTTTCTTTCTTTCCAAGGTAATCACAGTATAACAATATGGAGTCAGACAAGTAAGGCACACAACCATTATGGTATTGGAAAGCATTTTAGCCTGGACTGCTCATTTACACATACAATCAAAGCCAAATGTCTCCTGGTATTTACAGAGGAAGGGTGTGTCTCTGAGGGATTTCTATTAGTAGCAGCTGCAGCCTTCTGGAAAGAGAAATGTGGGCTTCACACTTACACACACACACACACTCGCCTCTAACTTAACACTCAGAGGCCATGTACTTAAGGATGTAAATAATCTCCTTTCATCTCACTGATTCCAAGTGCTTTAAGCCACTGAGAGAGAGGGTGGTGTGTATGTGTGCGCACTCTTGTATGGTGAGGACAGTGTGTGAGGACCAGTTTTGATGTTACACCACCATAGTGAGGACATTTTGACAAAGATAGTTTTGAAGATAGTCCTTACTTTCTTTCTTTTTTGTTTGGTTTTGGGCTTAAGGATAGAACACCTCTCTATGTAGTTGTGTGGACACTTTTTAGTTAATTCACATTCAGATTTCACACATTAAGGTTAAGACTTGGATTTAGGGTTAATGTTGGGTTCAGGTTAGGGTTAAAGTATAAGGGGACGCATTATGTCAATAAATGTCCTCACAAGGATAGCTGTACAAATCTGTGTGTGTGTTTGTCTGTTTGTGTAAGATCCCACAACACAACACACATATGGCTGAGGGGATCCACACATGGCCAGCATCTATCAGCAGTAAGAGCAGAGGAGGTAGGGATGAATGGAGGCTTTTCAGCTTTGAAACAGAAGCCCCATTCAGTAGATATGGACTGACTGCCAGAATGGCCAAACTGGCCACAGAAAACAGAGAAGACTGATACAGTGATCTTGGTTCCGTTAAGGTTCAGTCTTCTCTATTCCAAATGGCCAGACAGAGGAAACGACACTGAGGCTGTAAACAAAGATAGGGATGTCTCATTACAAAGTGGAGGACATCAAAACTCAAGATAATGGCACAAAACTGAGAATTTCCATTAATAATCTGAGGCAGGAATCAGCCTAATTGCCATCTCCAAAACAATTTGACTATCTTCTTTAACTTCCAGAATTTTCTGTTTTTTATTTTGATGAACTATCACTGCTAACATCAATATGCAACATGCTCAGGACAAGTCAGGGCATCGCCAAAATTTAAGAATTTATCCAGAGGGGAACATGCCTGTGCAAAATGTCATGAAAACCCATGCTATAGCTATTCAAAACATGAATCCACTGACATATAGATATAATGTTGTAAAGATTGTCTATTAAAAATATTATAATCAGAAAAAGCCACTAAAAGATTGACTAACTGAACCAAACCCAACAAGACCCATTAGTACCTAAGGGGTCAGGTCAGGTTACAGGTTCAGTTAAGGTTCGGTCAGACTTTTATGATGTTTATGATGTTCTTGGTGCCTGCATGATACAAACAATTTCAGCAAATTTTCAGCAAAAAGATGAAGAGGGGTGTGGTTATTTAGTTGAGTGGTCATTATGCAGGATGATACTGTGATTCCACGATTTCCACCAGCATGATGAGGTCTCACTGGCATCAACAAAAAAGTGTTGAGATTCAGCAGCGAAGACCAAACAGAGAAATGTTGAAACTTCAACTAAACCTCAACACTTGCATGACACTGTGAGGTGTCTGTGAAGTGTCCTGAGTGTTTATTAGCAGTACAAAATGTTATCACCTCAGTGGAAATTGGAAACTGCAAGAATGGCCAACAAGTGTTTAAGTATAAATAAAGGTTTGAAACATTCAGTGTAAACTCTCTTTCTTTAGACTCTTTTTAAAAACTTTCACATTTCTTCTGGAAAAATTACAGTGTCATTTGAAAATGGGTATGAGCATGAGCAAAACATGAGTTTATCTGAGAAAGTGAGTGTGAACTGAGTTTGTGGGAAATCACCTGAGCAAGAAGTATGTTTCATCCCGCCGCATGTGTGTCTACAAAAAACTCTGTCTGTGTGGGTCTTAGCCAATCGTGTTTCTTATCACAATAAGAGAAATAGACGCCATCTGGTCTTAATGACTGAGCGTGTTTATATTCAGCCACAGTCTGGGAGTCATCAAGCTGCGTGCGGGTGTGTGTGTAGGCAAGTTTCCATCCACTTTGCTCTTAATAATTTCTGTGTAACGCCAGTTAATGGAAACTGGAAAAAAAATGTGCATATTTAAACTGAAACATTAAGATTGAGGTTGGGGTAGTATACAGATTTGCCTCTAGTCTCCTCACATTTTAGAGTAATATATACTTAACACAGAATTAAGGGATCAAAAAGTAAGTAAATTACAACTTAGGTCTCACATTGGTGACAAACATTTGTGTCTGGTGGCTGTTTACTTTTAACACAATATATTTTACAGTTTTTAACACACAACCTGAGATGCAAAAAACACCTACAGCTGTGCAACTTCTCTGTATACCTCTGGTACCCCTTTTCCCCGTAATCAGTTTCAGGGCTGGTTCGGAACAGTAGCTTTATTTGAAGCAGTTCTTTGTGTTTCCACAGCCAAAGAACTAGCTCTCACTCAGGAAAACTGGTTCTAGCCTGGCACTACCTCTTTGTTGGTCTAGTACTGAGAACTAACTGCATCAGGGGCTGGGGGCTGGACTATTGTGAGAAACAATATCAACTGAAGTTTTGTTCTAAAGAAAACGATTTTTTAACAGTTTTGAACCTAAACCTTAGCAAACATGACATGTTTTGTGTCACTGCATGCCTTGCTTTCCGTCACATCCAGTCCAAGTGTTTCTGCCAGTTTTGGCAGTTTGACTGGCATGCTGGGAGGTGAACAGGGAAATCAAAATCTTTCCAACACCGGCCTGGAGACTTCGAGACCTCAATTCTGACTCCTTTACGCTTTTTGCTCTCACTTTCTGTTCTGTCTTGTCATCTTGCTTCCCCCGCTCCCAGCTCACTTTCTCTTCCTCTCCTCTGAGCCTCGCCTTTGCTCTCCCTCTCTCTGTCTGTGTCTCAGTACAGGGATTCGGGGGAGCGCTCTGGCAGGAGGGCTGTCCTGCTACAACCCCTGCTGTTCTCCATTCATCTGTCACTCATTTCCTCTCCTTCCGCCTGCCTCTCGCTTCTTTTCATCATCATCCTCCACCAAATCTCATGCATTTCTCTTTCTTTGCTCCAGACTTTCTCCGTGCTGCACATACTCCTCTGCTCCTTCCTTATTCTGCTCATCCCCTTTGCAAATTCTCTACAGCACTCATGCAGTGAACATCTGAGCCCTTTACTATCGTCTCACCTGTTGGAGCGAGGCAGAGCAATAATAATCTGCTCTGCTTCCTTGGCGGATGTACATGCATAGATTCCACAACTTGCACAACTTGACTCACTACCTTTCAGAGTCAGATAAGAGGAAATGTTGCCCTTTGGGAATCACATGGAAAGTAGAGCAGAGTTTCGAAATGGTAAATGATATGCGAGAGCTGAATTAGCTGAGGTAGGCTGACACAGAGGAACACAGAGGCAAGAGACAACTGAAAGCAGAGGTAGGAGCAGGAAGGTCACATCTACGCCTTGAGAGGAGGGGAGAAAACAGGCAGACTTTGGCCCTCTCGATCTGGGACCTTCCAACCACTTCCAATAACCCCTTCCAAAGTGAATTGATATCTTCCATCTTCTGATTGACTGAAGCCACTTGATCCATGTATTCAGTAGTAAGTAGGGCAGGGATAGCTAGAAAAAGCAGGACAGTGGGCCTTGAATGCTGGAGATGGAAAACCCCTGCTCTAAACAAAAAATATTGTGCAAAGTGTATATTTATATTCGGGTATCTACACAGCAATATTCAAATAACAAGGTTCACACATTGATCTACACCTTTGCACAAAAAGTTCAGCACAACATTATGGTAGTACCGGATAAGGCTAGTGGTATACTTACTGATGATAACATAGTCGGACACGCAGCATGGCGCCAATATGTTTCCAGCGTATGGTTTGGTCTGTTGCCTGTGCATGTCTCCCAGAATTAACGTGAGAGAGCGACAGATTGCAAACTTGTTTTGTTAACTTGTGTTATCCAACTGGGTTCAATGTGTATTTATATATAAAGATTCAAGATTCAAGATTCAAAATTCAAAAAACTTTATTAATCCCAGAGGGAAATTGTTTTGCCTGTTACAGGCAAAAAAATTCCCTTATGTTAACACTATACTTCTGTAGGTACTGTTAAAACTGCAAAATGTTTACTGTTGACTGGTACTGTAAGGTAGTGCCCCATTTACTGCATCTGATTATTATTTGCATTATAAATCCCCCTTTGTTAACACTGTAAGTGCTGTGTTTTGCTATACAGGTGAAACTGCAAAAAGCTTTTACTGATATGTAACTTTAAGGTGGTGGCCCACTTACTGCATCTGCTCACTATTACTACGTCTCAATACCGTTATTGCATCGTTATAATGTGCATATGAGACGAGTAAATAAACATACGAATGTGCTTCTTATTTTGCCAAAAAACAGACTTCCTCTTCAGACAGTAAGTCTGTCTGCCCCCGTACGGCTGACCTACTCAATCCCTTTGGACAAACACAAACAATGTAAGGAAGTATGTGAACAATGACGCAGATGACGAGGCTGTAATTGACGTATATATGTCAATCTACAGCAAATATTCCACAAATCTAAGAGGGCTTTTACTATGAAGTGTGGGATACTCAAGAAGACCCTGAGGGAATGTTCTAAATTTGGTCTCTGATTCATTTCTGTATCAGTTTGAGCATAAATTCAAAGATTAATAATAATAATCAATTCAGCTTTGGAAATAATCAGTTAAATTTACATATTATTTATATGTGATCCTTTACCCTCTTGACTGTCTAACCCTAGTAAAGTCCTACCACAACCTCAATCTCCTTCTCCCGCTCTGTCTTTCTCTCTCCATTGTCTGTAGTGATCCTTGCGCTGATTAGCTGTAATTACAGACTCAACCCACATTCTTTTTCCCTATTACAAAGCAAGGGCTATACACAAGCACCTGACATATTCTGAGCCTTCAGAGTCACAGAAGAAGTGTTGAATAGATATGAGGTGATGGTGCATTTCCAATAGGAAGCAGCAGCTCAGGATAGTCAACTGGGACAAAACCTGCATACCCCGTGGGAATGTCCTCTGTGTTTAGGCTCTGAATAAATCTGAAACAACCTGAGCATAAATTCTGCCCCTGACTCTGCTTCTCTGTGAGGTTTTCTTGCACTTGGCTGTATTTCAAAAGGATAAAAATTTCAAAATGTTTTTAATCAGCAAACCAAACATGTAGGTTACATCATACATGCAATACACGTGATTCCAATCTAGTGAAGCACAGGGGTCATCCTCGTGATTTCCACTAGGAGTGTAACCATTCTCCAAATTCATAGTTCATTATAAACTTTTGAAACATGGATAATACTCTGTATTGTACCTGAACACCTCACAACATAATTGACTCTATATTGTCTTCGGTATAACTCCAAACCGAGTTCTTATGCTTTCTGTCTTGGTTTCAGATCCCACAACCCTAATTTCTAAACTCTAGCTGAACTGAGCTAAGCAGAACTGAACACATGCTGCTCTTTATTTGTACTCCCAGGCTTTCAATCCTGAGAGGAACAGTCCATCCCTCTCAGTACCCCTAAAAGGTGCTACCATTGACTCACACCTGAATTCTAATAAATTGCTAGGAACTACAATAACAAGGAACACGTCTGGGGATGCGTCTTGTACTCACAGCCTCTGTGTGGACAGGATGCACAGCGAAGAGGAGAGCTGTGACGAAGGCCAGGCGAGAGTCTTCAAAAACATGACATTCACATGTGTGCATGAGCAGGCAGGTAACAACAGAGTGCAAACACACGTTGACGATGTGGAAATATAGAGGTGTCATGCTGCCCAACATGATGTTCAACCTGACAGAGAGAAAAAGACAAATGTTTAGGGCTGTTGCATGATACAGAAGCTGCATTTGGTTGTGGCTGTTCAGAAACACTCAAAACTTATAAAACAATGACAAAGCACCTTTACCATATGGAGAAAAAAGTATTTGCCCTCTTCTTGTTTTGTTTTTTTTATTTGCTGCACTTTAAGGATTCAGATCATCAAACAAATGTTAATACTACACAAAGATAATCCAAGTAATTGCAAAATGCAATTTTTAAATAGTTTTATTTATTAAGGGTAAAAAAAGCTGTTAAGATTCTTCTTTAAACCTAATAACTGCAACCAGGCATCTGCAATAACTGGCAATGAGTTTTTCATATTGCTGTGAAGGAATCTGACCCACTCTGCTTTGCAGAATTGTTTTATTTAGGCACACTGGAGGCTTTCTGAGCATGAATGGTCTGTTTAAGGTCATACCACAGCATCTCAATCGTATTTAAGTCCAGTCTTTACCTAGGTCACTCCAAAACCTTAATTTTGTTTGTGTTGTTTTGAGCAATTCAGAGGTGGCTTTCTGGTGTGTTTTGGAGTGCTGAGGTCACAAACTGGTGGTTGGACATTATCCTTCAGGATTTTCTGGCAGAGCAAGGAATTCATGGTTCTATCAATTATGGCCAGTCGTCCAGGTCGTCCTGCACTGCAAAGCAGCCCCAGACCATCACACTACCACCACCATGTTTCACTGATGATATGTTGATATGCTGTTAGTTTTACACCAGATGTAACAGGACACACACCTTCTAAAAAGTTTAACTTTTGGCTCATCAGTCCACAGAATATTTGCCCGAAAGTGTACTAATCAAGATGTTTTTGGCAAATGTGAGACGAGCTTTTGTGTTCTTCTTGGTCAGCACTGTCTTTTCCCTTGGGATTCTCCCGTAGATGCCATTTTTGCCCAGTCTCTTTCATATTGTTGAATCATGAACAGTGAACTTAACTGAGGCAGTGAGGCCTGCAGTTCTTTAGATGTTGTTCTGGGTTCTTTTATGACCTGCTAGATGTGTCGTTGTTGTTCTCTTGGAGTAATTTTGGTAGACCAGCCACTCCTGGGAAGGTTCACCACTGTTCCAAGTTTTATCCATTATTGGATAATGGCTCTCACCGTGGTTGGCTGGAGTCCCAAAGCCTTAGAAATGGCTTTGGAACCCTTTCCAGACTGATACATGTTGAATTTCTTTAAATCGCAGCATGATGTGTTGCTTTTTGACATATTTAAGTGTGTTCCACTTTGTCAGACAGGTTCTATTTAAGTGATTTCATTTCTGACAGTAATCTAGTGAAATTGAACTTAGCAGGGGGTTATCTTTGTGTAATATTTAAATTAGTTTGATCATCTGCACCATTTAAGTGTGACAAATATGCAAAAAAATCAGGAAGGGGGCAAATACTTTTTCACAGCACTGTAAATTACCTTTTACCTTTTCCACCGATTGTCTTACAATCCTGAAGAGAATCCCAACCCATTCTTCACGGTGCTATGAATTTCAAATGAAAAGAGTGTGATTGCTTTGAGAGAAAATGTCGGATTCCAACACCAAATCACGGCCCGCTTAAGATCTTCCAGCAGCTAATCCCTCAGTGAGGGATAACAGCACCATATGCAATTTTCACCTAGTTTAACATAATTGGTATTACGGTATAACAATTCCCTTCACCACCCAACAGCATATGAAAAACTTGATGATTGCAAACACAGGAAAGGGAAAACATCACAGGGGTTAAGGTTCCAGGTGTCAATCCATGATATTAGACCTTATATTAGACTTTTTTAAAAACTTTTTTTCTAGCAGTCAAAAGTTCGGACAAACCTTTGTCCGAACTTTTGTTTTTTGTTTTTTTGTTTGTTTGTTTTTTTGCTATTATTTTCAACATTTACATTAATATCGAGGACACTGATATAATACAACAGAACAAATACAAAACTATACAGTCAAACAAAATCGTGTTAACTAGGGATCTGGTGCCTGTGAAGCCTAAAGGGACCCCTCATCACCTATGGATGGAGGCATTTTCACCCATGAAGAGACCATTCCCCTCAGGACTGAATAGTTTAATCAAAATTTAAAGACAACAATTTTGTATTGATTTGCAGTGACCCCTCCTTCTATGGGAACAAGCAGATCCAAACCGGGCCAGCAAAATACCCCCACAGCATAACAAAGCCACTGTAGTTTATGTAATCATGTCTATGTCAATTGAATTTTTGTTTAACAAAAGGTGGGTCATATGTACATGTTAGCTCACAATGTAAGTTTAAATTTATATAATGTCCTATATAATATCCAACAATCTATGTAAATGTATTGGTTATCGTATTATCTGTGCCTTTTGAAAGGAAAAGTAAGTGGTTGAGTCAGGGTTGCTTCCAACCAACTAGATAATCATCCACATGGAGCTGTGCAGGGTTGGTGCGCTCACTAGGCCCACAAACTGGCCACAAATATGCAATCATGGTTTCATGGGGGTTGCCCCGTTGACCCATCTCTGCACAGTCTTAACCTATGCAGAGACGCACTTGCTGCTTTTTGGTTTTGTCTAAAATTCAGCAGAAGATCAACAGACAGTCATGAGTTCTTTAACATTTCAGAAAAAGAAAAAGGATGAAAGCTATATGTTAAGAGGTTAAGGACAAGATTTTGCAGAGTGGAACAGATTGCAAACACAGGAAAGGGAAAACTCAACAGAAAGAGACGAGCAGACTATGGCATCATAACTCCTTATCTCAGATTATAATTAGTTCAAATGGGGTCCTCTGTGAGCACCATCCATTCCATCATGTGATGTGAGAGGAGACTCTGGCCCCTACTATCGTCTTTATTCATAATTCAATGAGGATGACTGATAAAACCTGCTTGAGTTTGCAGAGAAAGCATAAGCCCTCACCATTATCTCTCCCTGACCTTAGATGATTCTGATCTGGCCCCATAGCTGATGCTGAGATAAGTATGGAACAAGATAGATTCCCCAAAGGCACCAGTCAGGGTCCCGACTCTTTTGCAAGGCGAAGGCTTCAGAGGAATTTAATCTTCTCATTTGAGGCATTTAGCTGATCCAAAAAAACTTTCATTGAGGAGTAGACCGGGATCAGTGCTCTACTCAAGGACATTTTGACAGGAAGTGTGGCTGCAGATGAACATGCATACTTGCTGCTGAACTTTAGTGTGATGAGCATGTATATTAACTACTCTCAAAGCAGAATACCAATGAGCCTGGGTCTGCATGATGGTAACTAGTTCAAATCAGTCGCTTCCAAATGCACTGTAACAGCAAAGCTAGTTCATTAGGTTTACACTGAACACTACTCATCACAAGATGAATATGAGACAGAATAGCTGAACTATAGCTTTTATTTCCTATAAGATAGAATATAGCACCTTTTGTGCCAGGCAGCCAAACCTTAAAGTGAACGATTTCAAAGTTAGTTAAAGTAAAGCAAATGTAACATCTGGTTGTAAATCCCTTGTTTGCAATAACTGAATGAAGCCTGTGACTCACTCACCAAACTGTTTATTGATAGGTTTTCCATGCTTTTACTGCAGCCGCTTTCAGTTGTTGTTTGTTCTGGGGGTTTTGACCTTCAATTTCGTCTTCAGCCAGTGAAAAGCATGTTCAGTTGAGTTAAGGTCTAGTGATTGACTTGAGATTCCTCCCTCCTTCTCTGCTCTCACAAATAAGTCTGTGTGTATGTCTCAAACTCACTCTTTCTAATAAACTACATAACTGAAGAATGAATTTTAATTAGAGGACTTCATTCTATGTACTCACAAGGAAATTTCGGGGTTTAGCTACAGACACAAGCTGGCCTGGCAGAATTACAACCAGCACACAGATAATGAAGTGAAGAAAAGAGCCACAGTTACACATGGTACAGAAACCCTGTGGACACACTCATATTCCAGCTATAATATGCAGTTCAAAACCAAAGATGCCTTTCAGACAAGTGAAACAAGAACATCACAAAGCCAGAACGAAACCAGTGCAGTCACCACCTAAGGCCTGCTTCTGTAGAAAATGGACGTACAAACAATGCACCTGCTTGTAAACGTCTATGTAACTGAAGCTGGTGCAGGCCTGGCATAAGCCTGTCTCATCTGGAATACCACAGATGACAGCGAAGCTTGCATGATCATAACCACATTGATTGTTACAGAAGGCATACACAATACACAAGGAGCTTGCCCATGATTCTCCACAGGAAGCATGTTTGACCCTTGAAAGCACTTTTGTGAAGGTGGATTTTTGCTAACACTCATGAGCAGAACAGTGAGGGACCCTGTGTATGGGAATCAACATTCACATCCTTGCCTAGTAAACATCTGAGGTTGTACAGGCATCTAATAATGATGTTCATGGATTACTCCATTTGAGGCACCTAATTTTTCTGTAATCTTTATTTCAAACTACACTGTGTTACAAGGATTTAATAAACTTGGGTACGACATCAGCTTTGAGGAATGTAGACTGTACAGTATCACCTATTGAATCATGGACTACAAAAGTCAATATACGCTAGTGACTGTCTTGTGTGATCCATCTGCTACAGTTGCTACATACATCCTCCTATGCTGGAGCCTGGGCCATGACCCAAATAGGTTGTTAATTATTCCACAGGACATTGCATCAGCAGTTAACAGCTATGGTAATTTGCCCTATGAAATCCCTGCTCAGTAAAATAGTCTGAATAAAACACTGCAGGCAACAGGGGCAGACGACTAAAACAAGGTGAAGTGCTGCAGATAAGCTGTGACTATGATTAAGAAAAAACTCTGTCTGAAATAAAAGATAGGTGATAATTGCATTTAAATTCAGATAATTAGCTGCTATGTCTGTCTCCATCTTTCTTTCTCATGTACCACAAGAGCATCATGTCTTCCTTCCCTTTTTGTCGTCTGTCCTCTGGTTTCTATTTTAATCACATGGCCTCCTGCGATCTCTCTTTCTGTTTCCATTTCTTTCTTTCACTCTCTCTTTCTCTTCCTCATTGTGTCACTGCAATCACTGCTCAGTTTGCAGTGTGCATCAGAGCCCGTCTAGAAAAAGAGCCTTCAGGCTGTGTTGTGTATGTGTATTTACTCTTTCTGTGTGTGTCCTTCACCTTGATTGCATCCCAAAAGCCCTGCAGTGTTCACCGGCACAGCAAAGACAATGCAACACTGACTGCACATCCCCCAGAGGTGTACAACAGTGTGTGTGTGTGTGTGTGCATTTGTGCTTGTTGGGGTGTAAAGCAGCTAAATACAAATCCAAATGACCCCCAGGACTCAGGTGTTGCAGGATTGCACCCATCTGTTTCTCTGCATGCATTAAAAAAGCCCTTCCTCACATAAGAAACAGCTTATGAACCTGAGTACAGTCATCCAACACTGTTCAGACTGAGGAGGTGAAGCTGCTGGATGAAATGTTACTTGCATGACTTTCATAACAGACAAAAAGAATCTAGAGAGTGTAAGTAGAAGAAGTTTGCCAAGAAAATATAGCGTCATTATTATGGTGTCTTTAAAATCTTCCATTTTTTTTGTGACTTTATCTGCAATTGCACTACCTATAACACAGAAACGCTGCAGCCTGGAATCTACAGTCAAACTCAAATATTGCAAATATGATGATCAGTATATGAAGCAGATCTGACAGCCTCAAATGACTCACTAGCGTGTGAGCCGAGCCACAAGCAGAAACCGGAAATTATTCAAGAAGCAAGAAGGGAGGTGGACAAGGTGAATATGAAGGCAGCCGAAGCCCATTACGAGGCTACACCAAGCTTTACAATGGCAGGAAGAGTTAGTATCACTGTGTAAACATTCACATATGGCAATAGGACAGCAACAGAAGTTAGGTGGGAGCAATTTCCACGATTGTATCTGAGAGCGAGGGCACAGTGCCAAAAACTTACTCCAAATACATATTCATGCTTTTTGTATAACAAATTTATTTATTACAACAGCTGTTATGTATTTTTTTTTCTTTTTCTCATTTTTCCTTATTTTGCTGCACTGACACCTGCATCAAAACAAAGTGATGCATATGTGAGAGTTTGATGCTGACGTTAATTCAACCTACAGAAACCAACCCTGAAACTGTAACCTGTTAGTGTAAGGCATAAATCTTCAATAGTCAGATCATGTTTATGTTATGTTTGGAAATATATGTATCATTATCAGAATGTCCCTTTCCCTTTTCTGTGCCAGTTGGCACTGAGAACCAGCCGTTATTCCCCAAAACAAGCTGAAGCATGGACCCGCCTGGCCACGCAACATGTTTCCATTGTCATTCTGTTTGTGATATGAGCTCGATCCCAGAGAACTTGGCAGCTTATCTGCACAGAATTGATGTGTCCTTCTCCTTGCATAACAGAATCTCAGGTTGCATTTTGCAAATCTGTGGTTAGGGTGGTATTCCAAAATACTGATGAACTCATCTAACTAGATTCATCACAGTAGATGAGGGTTTGTCATGCAAAAAAAGTTTGAAGGTCACGCCAACAGTGGTTTGGCCTTTACATTGAGATTTCTGCAATGTCCCTGAATCCTTTTACAACATTATGAACTGTAGAAGGTTACAGACCTAAATTCTTTGCAATCTTTTGTTGAGAATTTTTTTTTGTAGAGATCTCAAAGTTTGGCACAAAGTGCTGAGCCACTGAGCTTTTGATGGATGCTCACTCCTTTTATATGTAATCAAGACCCCCCCATCGATTAACCAGCTAGTTTTGGACCGTGTAACCTAACTTGTTGCAGCATCAAACTCTAAATTGCTTATTTAAAAACAATTTTTGAGAAATTTCAAAAGACTATGGAAAAAATATTTTCCATATTCATTACACAATCACGCTGACTCGCAGAAAGACAGGAAAACAGGAAACAAACAATAGCTTCTGTGATAAAGTCTCACAACAACCTGTAGAGGGCGCTGCCACAACGATAACATTTTGTTTCAGGGTATTTGGTGAAATGATTGATTATGTCTCTCATCCTGTCCCTGGTAGGGTAGCACTAGGCAATATAACGGATATAAACACTAAGATATAAAGAAAGAATAGGAGCAAGCTCAATAAACTTTCAATAAGGGATTAACAACAGCCATACAAAAAAAAGGTCATTTTCTGTTTGCTGAATTGCAAAAACATCCCGGTTTTGGAGTCGATCTCTCTCCACATGCAAACTGCATTTGTCTGTGTCTTAAGGCATTTATAGCCAGATATTTTCAATCTACACATTTATTCTCATTCTGGTATGTTAGGAGACTGTGCCAAGTGAAGCAGCATCCTTCACATGACAAGCTAATGAAGGTGATGTGAAGAATCTGTTGGCCAAACAGTGCTGGAAGCTACTACACAAAGCAATGAACATCAATCCTATATGAGCAATAAGGCAACTCCTGTCACTCATGAACTATCAGTTTCCCCTGCACTGTCTCTGGCCATTAATGTA
Organism: Helostoma temminkii; assembly: GCA_900302695.1. Taxonomy (NCBI): domain Eukaryota; kingdom Metazoa; phylum Chordata; class Actinopteri; order Anabantiformes; family Helostomatidae; genus Helostoma; species Helostoma temminkii. The sequence goes on from OMLM01002702.1 coordinate 32,346, forward strand.
GCTCTGTTGTGTCCAGCACACTCTCATCATTTAGTGCTGTTTGTGTGTGTTTGAGAGCAGATGCTCCTACAAAGCCGTAAGCGCCGTTGTCCACTCTCTGGAGAAGCATTAAGCCTCCAATATCATCTTCAATGACTGTGTTACCAGTGGGAGTATTGGCAAGCAGCTGCTTGAGAGGGTGTAATGCTGCTGGGTAATTAGACTGAGTATCATCAAACAGTGAAACAGTCCTGCTGCCTGACCACACACGCACACACCATGGTTTCTACTCTCACACTCAAAAATTTGCAGTTACCTTAAATGCAGAGTGTGCTGATAAAACCTCACCTGGGGACACGTGATATCTGACTCCAGACCAGCAGATATATCCCAGCATATCTCATCTAGGTTTGCTACATATGCATCACCTAGGAAAACTGCTTCCACAACCTCTGGAAGCAGTTTCCTCTGGAAAGCTCTGGAAGTATACTTTTCCTGATATTAAAAGATTAATTTAATAAATGTATAATACGCATTATCACTTTCCATGTCAAGACACTGAATAGAAGACCAATTCTACTCACATCTGTTTGATTGAAAAATAGATCCTAGTATACGGAGTGGAAACATAGAGACAACTGCTATTCTGGCACTCTTCATTCTTAAAAACTGCCTTATAAAACTACCAGCTCTTTGGCTGCTAAATGCTCCACTGTGTTCACCAGCTAGTTTGTCTCTAACTTTGCTGTTTGGCACTGAGCAGATAGTGTTCAGTGTCCATTTAAGTTTGGAGCGTGGAAAACCCTGAATTAAGCCTAAAAAACTCCACTTTTCAGCAGCTATATTTTTAAATACAGCAGAATAACACGTCACACATGCTGTTACCATTTCAATGCACATTCTTCTTTCGTAAGAGCATTAGTCTGGATCTGCATGTGCTGATGTGCTAATACAGATGGTACATTGTCTGTTTTGTTTGTGCTGTTGCATTAACTGTCCTCTCTGTGCTTTTGTCTGGGAACTGTCTCAGAACAAATGATCACAATGAACCATCAGAATCCGTGGACAGTTTTGGACTTTTCTTTATCAGGCTGCCAGTTCTCATTCACCTGGTTTTCTAGCAGGGTCACACACACTCAGTTGCAAATGTCCTTGTTAGTGTGAATATGTCTTGTGTAGTGCCCTTGAGCAACACACTGAATACCTGCCAGCTCTTCTATAACCCAGCCTGACCTCTCACCTCTGACCTCTGCGAGGGCCAGACAGCCAAATCAGTGACTCACTAAACTTCAGATTATTCGCTGGTTGGGGTGAAACTTTTTTAAGCTAAACCATGGCAAAATTCAAATGGTTAGTATCAATTTACAAATTTTACTTTAATGAGTAAACCTGCAATTTTTTCTGTGCTTTGTAAAACTCCCCTGCTGAAGGGTCAAACTGTTTAACATGAACCAAAGTTACGGCAGATTCTTTGGTTCAGAACTATTGGTGTCAGAACTAAAAACATCTTATTGTTGATCAGAGATCAGATCACACAATTCATGACCAATTTGTACAGAAAACCAGAAACTTATTATAAATAGAGCCATTACTTTTTCTTGCACATAACATAATATAAGTAATTTTTATTTTGTTAATATTTCATATGAATTCTGAGAATATGGCTTTACATTCCTTAATATAGGTAGTCACAATATAAAATACCACTTGGTACCACACAACTGATAGGAATGCCCATACTGAAATGTAATACACATAAAGAATACTGTATTTTAAAAACTGGGGTTAAGACTGTATTTTTTAAAAGGCTCACTTTTATTTGAATCAGGCTGAAGATTCTCAAAATCTACTGAAGTGGAGTGAGGTTGATTCTGGATCACTGCCATCAGCATTTAAAATGAAAGCATTGTTTGCTTACAATTTAACTTTGGCATGTTGGCATGCTGACACTGGTAAACAACACAACACATAATGAGCCATGAGAGCAATGTCATGAGGTTTGCAAATGGTGGGTCATAAACCAAATTATTGTGCAAACAGAGTATCACTGATTTTACATTATATCCTTCATGAAGAATCTATGTAGGATCATGGAAATCCATCCAACATTTGCCTTAGTTCACTAAAATGAAAGCCATGGGGCACCCCTACAATTCTATCTTTGCATTAGTTAATTGTATTATTTGAAAAAAGAGAGAGAGAGAGGTAAGAGAGAGAATCAGCAAAGCTTAGGTTGAACATTTTCCCTTGTTTAAGAACACTGTGTGCGTTGCCCCAAAGAATCATTTAGAACTCAATCCCACCCTGTTCTGGATGCTCGCCTCAGTTCCTAGGACACAGCCCAGCGCCAAAGTGAGTGCAGCCCACCAGATCCGCCCTCCTGGAGCACATCACGCTCCAAAACATTCTTTGTTTTCCCATCCCGTTCCACAACTTTTTACATTTTACATCACCCTCTCTTAATCCAGCCCCACAGCACACACCTCCAACTCCACTGCCAATGAAAGAGCCAGTCCTCAAAAGAAAGTCCCACATGAACCTTTTCTATGTGCGTATGTCACCTGAGCCTCCTTTAAACCTTAAACCTGAATTTGCACCAAACCAGTGTTGAGTTCAGGAGGAGTGGGATGTGCTGGGACACGTTCAGTGTGCAGTTGGCCAGCTAAGTCATGATATAAATATTTATAATGGAAACAGATGCTCTAAAGGCACACAGTGGAAAAAAGTCTGTGAGGACACCTTTATATCATTACTCTTCTAGAGGGAGGTCTCCGTGTGTTTATAGCATGTTAGTAGTTCTATACACTGATACTGATCCAGTAACATGTCAGGTTAATGCTTCATTCTGAAGTTGACTATTAGACAACAGCTGGGAACAGCTAGGTGACGTCAGCCTTAATTGAATGTCTATAGATTCCAACAACTGGATCGTCACCTCGGGTCAAACGAGCATAACGCGTTCGCTATGGGAGCTCCAGGTGCGGTGAGGAGAGCCGAGTTGAGAAAGCCCCAACTTACTTGAAGGTGAGGATGCACAGAGGTCTGTAGGACTTGTGGCTCGTGTTGTCCGCCATCCGTTTGCCCCAGAAGTCGTTGCTGAAGATGTTTCTGAGGCTGGAGCCCGGTCGGACGTCCGGGTTGTTGATGATAGCCCACACATCGTCGTGCACCAACTCGCCCCGGAGAGAGTTGCTGTAGCACAGGACGCACA
>OMLM01002704.1:9087-22617 GCA_900302695.1 Helostoma temminkii
ATTTCCATTCATATATATATATATATATATATATATATATATATATATATGTGTGTGTGTATGTGTGTGTGTGTGTGTTTGTTTTTTTAATAAAACAACAATGCAGCAAAACACTAAAATAATGCAACAACACAAACAAAATAAGACACATACAGTACAGACAGTAGGAACATTCAAAAGAGGCAAAGCTTCATTAAAAGGAGGCCTTCTGGCTTAAGTGTTATTGCTTGTGACTAATGGATAATGTTTGCAATATTAAGTAAATGGTGGTAGATAGTAAAAGTTATTAGCAACACAAAAAAATGCTGTAACACTTCTGTCACCCACAGAAACGACATGAAAAAACATTTCTTCTACTGCAAGAGACTGTGCCACAAATCTATTTTCTGCTGCTAATGTTTGACACAATCAGTACAGCCTCTCCAGATTTTTATAGCTTGACATTTGGTCTTCTGAGTGATTGACACAAATGCATATTGCTGCCACACAACTTTTTAGTCGGTGGGAATAATTTGCAGTGTTACACTGCAGCAGAGTGGAGAGTGGATTTTTCCTCCTCTTTCCTTTTTTGCCGCGTTTGATGCCGCATCTTAATGGCAACAGCCTGGGCTGCGCTCTTGGGGGCTGTGCTGAGCATGCACTTGTCATGATAGATAAAAAAGAATGGGGTCACTGTGGGAGACGTGGCACTCCCATCGCACTCCCTGCTTGAAAGAACCGCTGTAAATCAGAAGGAATCAACTACATGTGCATTTCCATTTTCCAACGAACTTACATTTTTTAAATGAGTCTTTAGGTAAAGAAGGAGGCAAAATGTGTTTCCCCTCAATAAGTCCTTTGGAAAATACAGTCAACAGAGGCAGGGGTTCAGCCACCACATAGCCCCTAAGCACTGTCATTTTTAGGTCTGGAATAGTGAGCTGTAGACGAGTCTGTGTGCAATTTACTTTGCTAGTTATGGAGTTCAATGACATGTTCTCCTTTTTTGTTGCACAATGTTCTGTTTGACAAGCTTTCTACATAATTAGCTCTCCCCTCACAAACCGAAGGTGTGCTTTATTGCAAAAATTTGCCGACGGGGAGTTTCGTTGGAATAAAAGCCTGTATATTCTTGACACTCCATGACACATGATTGGACCCTACTGTGTTAGCTAATACATGCTGGTTTCATCAGCTAAGGCAGAGGCACTGGCTGACTGTGTAGTAGGCTTCACTGTTGGAGCCAAAGAATGATCACGGTGTCACATGTGTGCCATAATCTTGTGAATCTACGCCTGCAGTACAATCCACAGCTACAGACATTATAATAAGACATTTTCTTCCCTTTTTCCTTTCCCGTCACTTTAATCTTACGGCAGCACGAGGGGGGAGGTTGCTTGTTTGCTAGTGAAACTTCTTTTCTGGAGATTTTGTGTGTTAAAAAAAAAAAAACATTTCTTGTGGCATCCTGTTATTATATATTATGAAACCTCTCCACATGCTTTTATTTTTTAACTGGAGGTGTCATTATATCAATATTTGCCTTCCTGTAATAAGGGATAAGCCTTGTAATAAACTGTATCATGGTGAAATGATTGTATCATCACTGGATGCAGTTACAATATAATACTAGATGAAATTACAATATTGGGATGAAGGTGTCTCTATCTTGAGAAGAGAAGATATTTTTGAGTGACACAGCAACACATGAAAAGGATTGGTGATTACTAGGACTGTTTAATTAACACTGGCTGACAGGTAATCTGCAACACAATCTGCAGCAATGAGATCAAGCTCTGACACAGAACAGATTTATTAAAAAAAAAAAAGAAGAAGAAGATTTAAAACCGTAAAATCTTGACACACACACACACACACACACAAGGACACAGTCTGCACACTCATATGCCCACATGCTCAGGTACTTGAGGCTATTAAATATGCCAACACCTTATCTTCATCTAACACAGGGAACAGACTGTCACAAGGTTCACTTACACGCACACATGCACACACTGATCTCCAAACAGCAGGGCATAGCGAGGCACAATTAACTCCAGGATACTTAACCATACTTATGAAGAAATTCTACCAAGACAAGGTCAATAAATGTATTGTATTAGGGGGAAATGGTGTCTGAAGGTAGCCACATGGCTTGAAAGAGGGAGCAAGATTTTTTGCCCAGAAGTAAATAATGTGCTGTCACATTAGGTTGATAAAAATACACATATGTGGTTTGCCCAGTATTAAGACCAGATGCGCTTACTGCTGAGGACAGCCCAGTGAAATGGTGACAGAAAATGACTTTGCTTGGCTCATTTGTCGGGTTACGCCAGTGACTGAAGATTTTAGGAGGCTACGATTAAGGTCATATGACACATTACAGTAGTTATTTGCTTTTCGTGTTGATGTAAGCCATCACTGTGATAGAGGAGGCCTGTGGTTGCCTTAGATGTGGAGGAATCAACATGATGGGAAAGCATCTGGTTGTAGAGTGGGGGGGATCATCAGTGCAACTCTCTCGCCCTGTAGTAATTGACTTGAAATAGAGCCCTTCAGGCAGCAGCTCACCAATTCTCTGTTTAATGCAATCAACTGTCTTCGAGCTCTGGTAGCTCTCTATGCGGCTTGCTGTTTTTGCAGAGGAGCATGAAGGATCATCCTCCTCCAACTGTCCTGTTCACTTGAGGCAGAAATGCTCATCACACTGATTGCATTTCATCCTCAATCTCACTGCCTCCATCACCTTGGTCAGACAGTCAGAAGCTTAACAACCACTTAAAACACCATTGTGATACTGGACCTAATGCTAATATTCCACTGCTTGTCAAGTGGTCATCGTGTGAGTTTGTGCTGTGGTTTCATGCTGGTCTTTTTCAAACAGTGAACAAACTCATCTTTGTTGCATGCAAAACTATTTTTCTGCCTCCATTTGTGAGTTTATGTGAAAACTCAGGATAAAAATAAAAAAAATCCTGATGAGCTGCGTGCAGAAAGAAATCCACCGTGAAGCATTATGAAGGAGCAGAAGAGGGGACACTAGTTATCCTAATTGAAAAGATGGAGTGAAAGGAAAAGGAAGGACAATTACATGAAGCAAAAATTAAGGCCAGGGTTGTGGTGATGTTGAAAACAGGGAGCTCAGAAAGTGAAAATTGCTATTATATGACAAGATTTGTTGCAGATCTTAAAATGGCCATAGTGGGAATGAATGGTGTGAAGGAAATTATCCCAGGACAGACTGAAGCCCTACATGCTACACAGGAAACTAAATCTCTGACCAGTGATCAATCTTCATGCCCTAGTTGTTCTCATATTTACTATGCGCACTGTAAGGCTGGCAGCATCCTCTGGTGATGCGTAGCTATCTGATTGTACCAATTTAGCAAATAAAATTCTGTCTCCCTGTGCAATTTCAATATGGAGGACAGTCTAATCACTTATCTCTAGTAGGAGGAAGGAGGCAGTTTCTCTAGCCAGCTTTATCACACACAGCCTTTGTCATGTTTGTTTTATCGCAAGCTGTTTGTCTGAAGAGGCCTGGCTGCTCTCCTTGATACAGTTTGTCAGACATGTTTTCAGGCTCTGTTATTTTGCTTTGTTTCTAATCCTGCTCTGTGCTGCTACTGCTACTGTTGGCAGTATCAGACGCCAGTCCAGCCTGGTTCTGCAATGATGCAAAAATAATATTGTCCCTATTTCTCTTAATTTTATTGACACTTTTGTCATGAATTTTTATCATGACCTTTTTTTCTCCAATCTAGATTTGTATGATGCAGATTTAAATTGACAATATTAATTATGTTAAATGTTCAAAAGTAGTTCCAGCAACATAGTGATGAATAGAGTATGTAAGTTGGGTAATTTTAATATAATTGGTGAACTTTTTTTCTTTTCTACTTTTCTTTTCAGGAACCGTTTCAGGCTAACATGGCCAGGATTAAAGATATGGTTAGGCTTTTGTTTTGTTCTTGTGTGTGTCGTGTCTCGTGGTGTTGCTTCTATTTCCTCTTTATGAGTTCAAATGGAAGTATTGTTAAGTCTGATGCTTCGCTCCTGACAGCCTTTACTTTACTGCCTTCTTCCTTTTCAGAGAAGAGAATCTGCGACTCTGACGAAAAAGGCAAACAACACCTTCAACATTGTTGGAACCACCTACGCCATCAACGTGGCTAAAGACCAAGGATTAACCACCATTTCCAAGAGTGCCACTGCAGGAGCACCCAAACACTCCTATCTGCATAGAATGGACGACCCCTACACGGAGGCCAAGAAGTCCTACAATCGTGTTAGCAAAGTGGACAAGATATCACGCATCATTTTTCCAGTTCTGTTTTTCATCTTCAACTTAGGCTACTGGGCTACGTATGTCAACAGAAAGCCTGCTATCATGAAGGCAAATAACCTAAACTGAATTTGACCAAAAGCTACAACTGGTTTGGGTCAGAGGGTAGACAGGTTTGTAGGAGGCCAGGCCCATTACATCTTTTTGTGTGTGTATGTGTGCGCGCGTTTTGTGTGTCTGTTTTTTCTTAAGAGTTTGTAATTTTGCACGTCTGTATAGATGGAAGCCAAATTTGAACATACAGTAGATTCCTATATAGTCATGGATCTTGGAAGGAGCACATTCCCATATCAGACCGTGTTTATGTAGCATTTCTTTTCTCCCCTTCCGCACTTAGCTCTGGCCCTGTTCCCTGTTGTGAGTAACCAAGTGTTCCTTTGCTGTATCTTTATTGCTTGCTGTTTTGTAGAGTAGTCAAATTGTGTTTTCACCATGTTTTGACATGTTTGCGCTTTGCTTGTAATAAGTTAGAGCAAGCATGTATTTGAAGTTTTCATTGAAGCTCATTACGAACAATGAGGTTCTGACACATCGAGCCATCGAGTAAACATGCACGCACACACACAGACACACAGTGATGCATCGGAAAATGGCAGCAGAGCTGTACATGGGTCACTTTACTGTGCTCTGTTAGCTGGGGTTAGTCTGTATAGTTCTATAGGAACGTCATTAATAATTGTCAGTGTCTGGCCTTCAGCTAACACTAGATCAACAGACCCAGAGCAGGATCATCTGGAATTGCTTTTGCATCCCATGGGGCTGTCTGTATATTTTCTAGTCCAGTGGCTCTTATTGTTTTAACTGGGTGACTATGTTCGATGACAGAGAAGCTATGTGCCTTGGTGACTACGCACATCATAAAGAAAAAGGCTTTGACATGCTCACACTTGCATTTACAACACATATGCATAGAGGTCTGTGTGTATATTACATGCAAATATATACTGGTGTCCACAGGCTCTGTACACTGCAGAAAGTGGCCGTGCTGCACCCACCCACAGCCCATGGGTACTGAGTATAAAATTGCCCATTATTGTGGAAGGTTAACAGACCTCTGCTTGTGAAAAGATGAAGGAAGGAGATTAAAGGATCCAGCACAGTCCAGAATAAATATCATGTGCATTTTTGGATCATGGTGCCTTGTCATCATGAGCCAAGCAGTCACAACAAACTAGCATTACCTCAGATTGAAGTGGAATTTAAAAGCAGTTTATTGTATGTTTCCATGGAAATACAAATAGCACTAGATGTCTTATACGTTTAGTCATAGTGTAGTAACTACATGTTACAGACAGGCACCCTGGTGTTTATCTTTGTTTTCCCTGCATCAGTGACTGTAGCTGTCTGGCACCATTATGAGTTTTTTGCATTTCTGATTTGTCAGAAGCAAGATTTTGATTCATGTTCCACTTCTGCCCTTTTATACTTGATTGTGTAAAGTATATTGGTGTTGATTTGATTGTCTACATATGCTGTACTGTTTTTGTGTTTTCTAGTAGGCAACAAAGGCCAATACTGTAATGTCACAGTTCTACAGTATTTCCAAACAAATTTCAGAGACACTGTCATCTGGAGACCACTATACTGCAACGTGCTGACAAATTAATCAAAAAATAATTATTTAATTGCTGTGATCACGATGAAAAGCAACCCAATAGTCGAATCATTTGGTTTAAAGTAAAAACTGAATTTGTCTCCAGCTGTGGCAACTAGGGGTGTGTGATATGATAATATCAGATCATGAACGATTAAAATCTGAAAACACAGTTCTGGTGTCTGTGCTGCAGCCTCTGCTCTGTGGCTGTGACCAAGGGCGGAGCTCAGCTCCTCTACAGACCACACGGCAGGCGAGATTAGTTCTTTAAACCCAAGTTGTTACTTTATGCGTGATAAAAATTAGTACAAACCAATAAATGTATCAATACACTTGCTAAACAGGTGTAAGCTGTCAGAATAACATCAGCTTACCCTAACAAGCTTCTTCACTAATCACTAATGACTATGAATACACTAAAGTGAAAACAGACTGTGTGTAGAACTGGTTCAGCATAATTTACTACAGCTTAAAACTCTCTAATCAGCCCTCTCTCTGCCAGGTGTAGACTACCTGTTCAGCACTGACTCTCCAAACAGTAGAGAGGAAGACAGAAGATCATCTGATTTCCATGGTTTTATTCTTTTTAAACTTCACCCAATTCTTAATGTCTGGACTGTTGTGCATTTTATTGAAGTAAGAATTTATTAGCCTGGATTAGTTTCAGCTGTGTATACCAACTAAACTGTCATTATTACTTTCTGTTCTGGTTTTGTTCAGTTACAGTGTAAGGCTGTATTTTTAAATAGGCAAAATGGTTTAATTGTAAAGTTCAGTAACTTGCAAAATAGTCTTGGAGAATAATTGTGATAAAATTGTGAATCGTAATGCTGTGATATGATATTTTCATATCGCCCACCCCTAGTGACAACTGTCTCCAACATTTGTTTTCTGTTTGTTAAATGCTGCCTGTATTTGTTATGTGTTGATTTGGTACATATTTATATATACACACCATATATCAATTAATATTATTTGCTGGATGCACTCTGGATGTTTTGCAAATCTTAATTTTATACCACCATACTTTAGAACCCATCATCTAGTGGATCTCTTCAAACTGTATCTTCAGTGGTCATTTTAGGAGAATGAGCGAACTAAACATACGTTTAACATAAACCATATAACCAGTGTATCGGTCATAAGTAGGTAAATGCATGACAATCTGTACATGTGTATGTCCGCAACCTTCAATAATGGTGTTTGTTACACTGATATAGGGCTTAGTATCAATGTCTCTGTTGTTCATCTCAATTACTCATCACCTTAAACTACATTATTTGTGCATATTAACTTATATTTTATGGCAGGCACAGTGATCTGGATGTGTTTTTAGTATTTGCCTAGAAAATACTCCACTGCAAGTAGAAGTACCCTGTAAGTACTCTACTAAGAAAGTATTTTAAACAACTTAGAATTTTATCCTTTTGAAAACATGAATACAAAGGTCTGGTCCAGATTTTTTGATGTGGTGTTACCGACAGACCGTGGAACAAAAGCATCAGTCAGTAAAAGTGGGGCTGATTGTAACCACCTTATGTAGTGACGGGGTTAATCAATAAATGATATATCAGCACAGTAACTTTATAATAATCTAAAACTACAAAGAGTAACTAGTAACTCAAGCTGTTAAAATAGATGTAGTGGAGTCATAGTACAACATTTATCCCCCATTTGTTGTGGAGTAAAAGTAGAACTAACATAACATGGAAATACTCCAGTAAAGTACAAGTACCTCAAAATTGTACTCAAGTACAGTACTTGAGTACTTAGTTATTTACTACGTCTGCATGCAGGTTTACTAAGAAAATTGAATATTCTGATTGTGTATTATGTCCACTGTCTTCATCAAACTGAACAAAAATTAACAAACAAAAGATCAGATACTTAGCATTTATTCATTGTGTTATAACTGAATGTTGCTGTAATTGGTACGCACTTCTCCAGCTGCATTAATACAGTGAATCTGGATTTTCTGTAGAGGACAGGATTTGTTAATTATCCAACGAAAATGTGTCAGAAGTTTTCATTACAGGTGCATGTGGACCATAATAATTAATTTCAGCCATTAATTCACTTGAACAGTATATAAATCTCCCAGTAAAGTTTATAGCCACATCAAATTCATTATTAAAATCAGATCTGTGAACAGTAGTATATAAAACTTCCATTTATTTCTCAACACAATGGGAACATAGAGACCAGATATTCTGCCAACTCAGCATGATTTCTAAGGAAATATATGCTTAATGAGTTGATGCACCTTCACTCTGAGGCACCGTGTCTAATTTTTAGACTCAGTTTTTATCATTTAGTCTCAAACTGATTCATGATACAACTGCTAAGGGTGTTCAAGGCCTGCAAACTGCTAATTCACAATCAACAGTGCGCTAATGTTTATGTATAATTCTGACTAATGTGAATGAGTAGTAACCCTCAAATATTTCAACCATAACCTAACATAAGTCACATAATACTTTTAGTCATAACAATCACCAATATTTCCATTCACCTGTAGCAAGCTGACATTGTCGGTATCTTGTATAATGCACTGACCAAAGATTAATTCACATGGTAATTTCCGCTGTTTAATAGGACAGTGCACTGGATATGAAAAATGGAGAACAGAATTTTTTATCATCAACAGAATTGATGAAATACATCAGTTACATCTTAAAACTTTAGATTAACTATTTAAGCATGGCCAAAGATGTATCAACAAAATTTAAAAAATAACAAAAGCAGCACATTTTGTCAGTATTTTACCGACTTATCTGAAATGGTCTGGAAATGTATTAGGATTTTGGTGTATTCCATTTGTGATGTGACATAATGTATTCTTTCAATCATTATACTGTATATTGACACTTCTTTTTTGTATATTTGTACACCAGTTGACTGCTCTGACCCATTTTTCTGACTGGTACAAATTGAATTCTACAGTATGCAGAATTACTTTTCTTTTTTTATATATACACTAATCTGCTGTGACCAGTAACTCAATGGCCATAGCATAGAACACATGCAATAGTAAAAAATAGGACATAATAATCATTGAAGGAGAAACCGTAATAAATGTTTAACAAGACTCAACTGTATTGTTTCCATTTAGGTTTGGTTATTATTGTTTTAAATATTTGCTAAATCTTTTCCTCACGGGGCCAGAGGTAACATCAGCAGAACATGTTATTCTATAAGATAAAGTATATTAAGAATATATTACTATGTGAGTATGTTCAATACAGCATTAAATATGTTTTCTATGACATAACCTCTACAGCATTAATGCAAATATCTTGATGGGTAGAAAGCCGTAGACAAACAAGTAAATTAAACAAATTACTGAACTAAATAGCAACAATTCAGATTGCTAAGAATAGTGTTACTAAGTTGTGAATTTGTAGATATTGTGAAATGAATTCTCACAGTTTTTTGTGAAAACTGATATGTCACGTCATTTATTTTTACATCTGATAAGCTGTCTTACATTAAGCTCTGTAACACTACGTGTTATAGTATTTTAAAGACGTACAGTAGAGATTATATTCATCGAGCTGCTTACAAGATCAATACCTTGTGTGCACTTTTCAAACCTAACTGTGAATTAGCAGCTGTCTGCAAACAGAGTTGTACACACTGTGTTCTCTCTCCAGCAACTTCACTGCATGTCCCTACACACTGAGCGATCAAAGACTTCCTCCACAAAGACCGCTCCAGGACTTTAGTGGACTTTGTGTTTGTGCTAGGAAGTAGCTATCTGTTATGCTCAGTGACTGGACTCTGTATGTTGCCCTCTCTTGTTCATGTGCTTACTGTATGAGATGTACCAAATGGAAATGGGGATTAAAAGAACATTGTATTTTGTCTTGGAGTGATAAGGCCTTTCTTGGACACATGCAAGCTTCAAGGTGCAAGGTGTATATTTGCAACAAGGTGGACTCATCTAATTTTGCTTGAGTAGCTAATTTTAGAAACATTTCTCACTGATTATTTGGCTCATTGTTGTGTCTCTGAGGATGTCTCCAGTCTTTACACCAATTTATTAAGATGAGAAAAAAAAATAAATCAAGCAATACCTTGTGGCAGAATCCCACAGGGAACAATGAACATGTTCAAATCAAAGAACAGCTAGCTAAACCTCAGACGTTTGGCATAAACATATTCGACTGACTAATATCTACAACACAGATGAATATGTATATATGTAATATATATAAATTGTACATTTTCACTGGCTCACAATTTATACTGCTGGTCCTGTGAAAGGTCCTGTTTACTTTATTCTGCCACTGTCGAGCAGGTGCAGCCTTTTAGGCTCCAATAGTTTTGAAATACAAGTGACCTACACACTGTACTGTCCCTGAACCTAAATGCAGCGAGAAGCACTAACGCTAATACTTATATAGCTAGAATATTTCTTTACAACCATGATGGGAATCAACACTGTTACATTTTCAGGCCTTTATGCACATACCTAAACTGTTTACAACTTACGAATGCACTAGAAAGCAGCTTTACATCAACGTCTTACACACAAATTACATTTACATAATCAATTATGCCGACACATCACCACAGCCCTAATTGCTACACCGGAAATTATTTAGCATTATGAGTAAAAATGTATCTACACCTGAATAAAGAGCAATGAAATAAACAAAAAGCATTTTAAAAATCTTCTTAGATTGTACAGAACAAGGCAGCAATATGGGCGTTACTGAGGAGTCTGAATAAATGCTGTGTTGCTGGCCGCAGACTTTAAAGGTTACTGTAGATGTTTGGCCATGGTCCAGTCCTAGCTGCTTTGTCGGTGCTTTCAACTGCACAGCCACGCTATTATGTTTAAAGCAAAAGCACTTAATTTTTCTCAGCACAATGGGTAAGATGAGACTTCTATATCCTTCTATTCTTCTATATGCTTTCTGTCTGCACCACTGATCTCACTAATCACACACATATCAAAGGCACATTTGAGCATATGCTCACGTAAAGGGTAAAATTAAATATTCATTTACCATTCAGCGCGTAAGCTTGGATACCACTTACATTTTAAGGCATACAATTAGCCAATGGTACTTTCTTTATCTACTTTACTCTTTAGTTATAAAAACTGAGTTCAAACTCAATTTCACACAAGTTAATACAAGTCACAAGCTAATAATGACTATGTACAACAACAACAAAAATAAATTACGGCTGGCAAAAGTGAATCCTTATGCTGTCACTGTCTCATGCAGTCTCTGATGTTGGCTACAGGCTTTCTGCTAATAATATACACACATATATGTATATATATCAACGTTGCCTCAACTTTTGAAACACCTGAGACATATATTTTCTCACCCAGAGATGCACCCGCCTGTGTACTGAAATTTGGCCAGACATGTTTGATTACATATAAGCAGCAAGTTGACATGACAGGATACCTTGTTCAATTTTAAATAGTTAATGTGCTGCTCTTTGTGACTTGACATCAGCATTGTGTTTGTATTGTATCAGTAAGTATTTGCATTGACTGCCACACTGAAGTGAAAACTGGATACTGGACTAAAAGGAAGCATTTCACGTCTGAACTTCACTGACTTACAAGGGCAGGGCAGAGCAGGGCAATCCTGTCAAACATGAACGATGCTTCCCATTTGTTTTTAACCTCAGTTAACCGTGTCCACCATTTCTATTACTGAGGTTTATTTGTGGGGCTGCTGAAAAACTGTTTCCATCCTTTTGTCCAGGAACTGCTGTCCTTTACAGTGAACAAAGATAAAAGTGCTTTCATGTGTCTGTCAGTGTGACTGAGTGTTTGGTGAAATGCACCACTGTTGTCAGTTAATGAAAAACATTACAGAGAATACTGAAGCTCTCAGGAGTGGTTTGGGCCACCAAAAGCCACTGAGGCTTGTCTTGTCTCACAGACATGTGGTTCTGCACAGAGGATGACACCATTAAACTGCAGTCAGCTCAGTGGCACATACAATGTAGTTTAAAGGTGTAGATATATACCCTTTAGCCAGGTCATATGAAATATTTTTTTGTTAATACATAATGCACAAGGTTGATATTTTGTGTGTGATTCCTGAGCATGCATACACGTAAGTTCTGATAGAAGATAATTATTAACTACAGCACCTTAAATTCTCAAACACTTACAGCTTGAAGCAAACAATTCCTACTCATTTAAACCTTATTCGATATGATTATGCAGTAGATGACCATAAGTGCACAGATGTGTAAGTACAGCTGAGCGTAGAAGCAAGGTAAACTGCAGAACATTCAGCATTTTGGAAGTAATTGTAATATTTTAAGTAGTAAACATAGCCATTGAAGAGTTAGAAGTGGCACAACCCTGTGTGTTTCCTATGAAGTCAGTATGAAAGAATAAAAGTTATGTGAATAACCCCTGCAAGCAAAAAATTCACATCCAGAAAGTCAAGAGGCCTAAGGATTGGCCCTCTACCAGAAACCCTAACTAGTGAGCCACAGTGCAACAAATACAACAAAATATAAACCCAATTTGGCTCATAACAGGAAATATAATGGGGGCAAAATTATTATTAAAAAAGTATTATATAAATATTATATAAATATTTATTATATTATATAAGTATTATATAAATAGATTAAAGCTATTTGTGCAAAGAAAAAGCTACAAACACTATGTTACACTAAGAAAAAACTATGTAATGGCAGCACACAGGTAAATGTCAACATATTAGCAAAAACTGAGAGCAAACACGTGCCAGCAAAGTAATATATAATATGTATAACACTTTGCTAGGCACATATCTAAAACAGAGTAAACAAACTTATGCTTGCGCAGGTACTAAATCAGTTGCTTACCTGGCTTGATGAAATGAAGCAGCACTAGGCGCATATCAAGTTTCTCGAAGAAGAGCCACTGTGGTCCCAGGCTGCAGGCAGGACAACACCGTTCCTGTTTGTGGCTGAAGTTTGCTGTTTGAAAGGCGCCAGGTGTCATGGTATCAATGTGAAGAATCTGAGTTGAGGTAGCTCCACCCCGGAGAACAGCCAACCGCGCTTTCAGCCTGAATTGTAAGTTTGTAGGCGAGGAAGCTAATTAGCGGCTGTAACAGCGGTTTGTTTGTAGTAGTAACAGAGGAATTAGCTCATTTAAATAAAAGTAGCCGAACAAAGATGGGGCCGACATTAAAGGTTTAGGACTAAATGTAGCGCCTGTTTTCAGAGAGTGCGTTACATTTACGCGACTGCAAACCGTGAGTATTTAGTGTCGCAGCTAAGCTGAGCTCTGACCTCAGCAGAAACACCTGTGTCATGGCGTCACTGATGGCGTCATTAGCCCGCTAAACTGTTACGTCATCATTAATTTGACTAGTTACACCTGAGCTTTTTCCTCTGTGGCCAACAGGGAGGTTTATAGTTACTTTACACAAGTACTGCATTTTAGATAATAATTGAGGTGTGTGTATTTTGTATTGTATACATCACTGTATTGCAGACGGAAATATTTTTTTTGTTTAACTTTACAGAAAATGGTGGAAGAAGTACTGACCTGTTTTCATATATATAGATCATATATATAGATAGATAGATAGATATATAGATAGATAGATATATAGATATATATATATACATA
>OMLM01002706.1:6696-49959 GCA_900302695.1 Helostoma temminkii
CTAACAATGCCACTTTACTATTATTATTAATAATAATATTATTATTATTAGAAGCAACTCTAAGTGTAGTATCTAATGTTTCTATAAAACAGCTTCTCTGTTTATTTGTGAAGCTGCAGTTAGTAGCAAATTGTCATGCTGACATGTTGTAACTGCTTTTAGGATGAGTATAAAAGCTTAATAAGGCGCACTGCAAGTGTTAACTATGCAGTTGAAAATGCAACATGGCGTCTACATGTTTCAAGTGTTTGTTTGGTCCGTAGTTTGTGCACATAATACAATTTTAATGTGCCATATATGCCTGATGCAATCCCACATGGATCAGATGGGGGCAGTGCTTGACTTACGGGCCTCACTTACCATTTTACGCTTTCATTAGTGCACAATCCGCTGTGCAATCAGTAAGAATGTTATAATTTCCTAATTGGATAATTCCATTCTTTCCGCTCACACTGTGCTCTTCTGCTTCTAAGAACGGACCTTTATTAAGACTTTTTTCCAGCCAGGGAGGATTGTGTCCTTGTCTGCCACCATGTGGCTGAGCTTTTTAAACTGTCCACGCAGACGTAACATATACGGTGAACAACGGTGCAGATGACGTAGGTGTAAACTACGTACATACGCCGGTCTACAGCAGGTACACGTCTAGGCTATATTAAATTATTCTGCAGGTGCTAGATAAGGACACTGACAATACCGTGGGCTGGTGTTTACAGTGTCTTGGTCACTAGTGTTTACAGTGTTTTACAGTAATCACCTCTGGCTTAAATTTGGCTTCAAACATTGTTTTGTCTTGATTCTTGTGTTGCTGACCACATACCAGATGATATGTGTGTACAGTCGCATATCGGGACCCTCTAGCACCCACTGAGAGCTCATTCATTCATGCTTGGTTTAGGGTTTAATGTTTGACTTGGCTGCTGACATTACTCATATGTGTTCCAGCTGGTGTCAGCTTGTTTGTCTTGCAACAGTAAAAACTGGTGAGGTGAGCTCAGGCCCTACCTATAGTGTGTCATTTACAGCCTCTCCCAGAAGGAGAAGAGGCTGCTGTGAAATACTTATATTATGAACTGCTGTATATACTGTCTGCTACAATATCAACTAAATATGAAGGCAAAGAACAATGAATGGTGTAAATATAATTTAAAGATAAGAAATAAACAATAACAAACAAACAAACAAACAAACCAAAAAACTGCTGTACTGTTGTGTAACTGTTGTATTACAGTGAAAGCATACAGTCCTAGCTCCAGACTGCTCCAGACCAGACTTCCTTGACCCATATTCTCCTATCACCCCATCAAAAGCTATTACCTTGTTGTACATAAAGACAAATATGTGACAGGCCAAACAGCAGGCTATTAACTTAGTCAGTATTTAATGAGGGCAATATAAACATGTGAATATAGGCAGGGCAGGAAGTCAAAGATAACAGTCATAGTATCAGTGACATGAGGTCAAGGGTGCTAAAGAGCGTCATGGGATACTGGAGTGGCCAGTGCCTGCGTGGGATTGGCTAAAAAGTCAGAAACAGTGGGTTTCAAACAAGTAGCTGCCTCTACAGCTATGTTTGTTTGCCGTTGTCAGGGGAAGCTTGGCAAAACACAACATGCACATACACACACTCACACACACAGATTCAAAAATATCAGCCAAATGCTATCAATAAAGCTGAATGTTTGCTTCAGTTTGTGGAGCTGGGAGGCTCGCAGGCACAACATTGGCATAGTGCAGTACAAACAGAGTAAAATGCCATCAGTAGCTCATGGCTCACGGCCTGCTGGGGTTCAGCTATGACATGTTCAGCCTTCAGCTGCTCTAAATGAAGACAAGGAGACACAGATGGCATCCATTTAATCCTCTCAGTGTAAGATTGTTTTAACAAAGCCTCCCTCTCAGTGGCATCATGTCAGACAGGAGGCAATGACACATGACAGTGGACAATCTTCAGCTATTATCGCCACAATGGCCCCTCATCATTTTCACAGGCTGTCTTGCAGTTACAATGATGGATGTGCTGATGGCTGTAAAACAATGTTCCTGTTCAGTACATCACTGTGTAACACTGAATCCTGTGGCCACGCTGGCCCAACACGAGCCACACACTTAAAGTGGCACAGATGCAGCGCTTTAACCAAACACTGGCATTAAAGTACATCTGTGGCTTTCTTTAAATGGAGTCATGCACCCATGCTCTAGTAAAGAATAGCTGTTAGTAGAGCAGAGAACAAGAAACCTCCTTCATATAGGATGCAAACAGCAGAGCTATAGGAGTAATGTATTCACAGTGACATAATTTACACAGGCACTTCAGATGGGTGTTGTGTGAAGAGTGTTATTCATAGAACAATAGCAGAGTAAACAAGAGCTATTTATGTGAGCAATTACTATGAGCTCAAAAAGCAGCATATAGGAAATCTCCACTGTTCCAATAATTCACATATATTCATTTATTAGCAGTTATTGAGGATCTGGCAGTTAGCCATTTGTACCACTTCTCAAAAATTTTCTCTCATGTGAAGGACAAAGTCATTTTGCTTGGCATCAGGTTTCAAATCTCCTCCTTCCTATTTCACAAACCTGTGAATGTTTGACAGCGTGCCATGGTTGGTCTCAGTGTACATCCCAAACAGTGAAGGTACAACTGTGTTTCAGTTTCTTCCTCCCCACTGACCTCACCTTCTAACCTCTAGGCCACACTCTGTTCCTGCACATGTTTCCATGTCTAGACTTCAGAAACAACACATGGAACTGGAGCCATTCTTCTACCTCTGATACTTTCCCATATTTCTATGTGCTTTTCTAATGCCCGCCTTTCAAAATGATGGAACCATGTAATACATTATAGTATTACATTATATTACATAAAATAAATTATAAGCCGAGTATCTTGACTAATGAAGGTTGAGAGAGAATAACTGTCACAATTTCACAGCTGGTTAAAAAATTTCAATATGTAGCCATTGTTTCAAAAAGCCAAAGAGAGACATGAGTGAACATGCATACCAACCTGTAGCAATAACATTAGCTGTACCTCACTATTGTCTGGATATTATATGTATCTGTACCTTGGCTTCTGTCCTTTTCCTACCAACAGAGACATAAGACAGCAGCAATCCCTCATAGCCCCATGTTTTTCTCTCACCAGTGTTGCACAAAGCCCATACTATATCCCTGCTATTAAATCACTCTTGATTTGTCCACTGATGGAGTTGTACCGCAGGTCTGATGTCACTCAAAATCTCCCTCAAACCCCATTGCCTGTAACCATGTTACAGGCAAAATACATTCTTCCACTGCTCCCTCATTGTCCACTGCATTTCCTCTTAAAGCTGCAGTCCCGATTAAATTTTTACATCGATCTTGTGCAAAAAATGGCAAAGAAATCGGATCAGGGCAGTACTAAAAGCTTTTCCCTAAATCAATCACAATATATGAATAAGTTACTGTTGCCTTGCTATGTTTTAGGGGGTATTACCTTAGTTATGCCATTTCAAATACAAAATCAAAGGTACCATAATGAATAGTAAAACTTAACATTATTTTAAATCAAATGGTCATGCTGCAGCCTATGCAAAGATAATGCCTTAATGGCTGGTTGCAGTCTCAAGCATTAAATATGATGGAGAAACTGCGTCTAACCAAATGACTGATTTCTGATTAATAGACTGATCTGTTCCCATCCAAGGACTGTACACTTGCTATGAAAATTCTTAACCATACATGGCTCTTGGGTAAGAATGCACGTGTGTGTATGAGTTGTCCAGCAGTCTATCACCAACCGTCTGGCTCCGGGTCCAATTGTGACGAGGCCTGGACAAATTCCTCACCCCAGTGCCCAAGTACTTAGACTTGTCACGGCTGTCTTTGACAAACGACTTCTTGAAAGTGAAGAGATACATGTATGCATTTTAGAGTTTGGAGCTTCCACAGTGATGCAGGGAAGAATTGATGTGTGTATGTACGAACAGAGATGTACAGTACAGGACTAAACTGACTACACCTCTATGATGTCAACTAACAAATCCAGTCTGTTTAATACCCTTTATTTGTAGTCAAAACCCAAGAACAATGATGAGAATTAATCAGAAAATAAAACTGTGATAGTAATGGCCAGGTCCACATCAAACACACTGCACCCCATCTGATCCAAACTAATTTATTTTGTTTTGATATGACCAAAGAATGTACTGCCAATAATCGCTGGGCTTTTTTCCATGTTTGGCAAGTTCAATCTTGCAGTTTTGTGCCATTTTGTGTTTTATGGTTTCCTTCCAGACACTGTTGTAGAAGTTGACTTCATACAGCATTCTTCACACTGACTCCAATTTCCACTCTAAAACCTCAATTTTCACAGGTAATACCAAGTCAGAAGGACCAGTTAGTGTTTTTCAGTAAAAAGTTAGGTAAATAGCAAATTGTGTGTGGCATCATTAAGCCACTATGCCTTCTGCCTTCAACATTCACTTTATTTTTAAAACAGAATTTACTGCAAAGACTTTAAGGTTTTGTTGTATAGTTCAAATCTCGCAAAACTGGATGTCCATTGCAAAAAATAAAAGGGAGCTGTTGGTATAGGTGTAGTTACATGGTAAAAACTGTTTTTTTAGGCTTCACCCATACATCACACACACTTTGTATGTATTCTTGTATAAATATAAATACTTCACAGTATTTAGTTCATCCTTGACTGCCTCATTTTGATTCTTACCTACTACAACAGGCAGAATTAACTTACAGATTAAATGTTTGTGACTAGTATTGATTTATAGATTTGAACAAAAGTGAGCCGTGTGTGTGTGTGTGTGTGTGTGTGTGTGTCACTGACTATGTGTTCGGATGGGCTGCATTAAAAAGAGTAATAACCTCACAGATGGCAAGGGGCCGGTCCGGAGCAGGGTATGTGATGGAGAACAATCGTTGAGGCTTGATTGCTCAAGGAGCACAAGGAAGACCTGACAGGGGGAGGGGTACCAGTATATGTATGTGTGGTGTGTGTATGGTGTGTGCATGTGAGAAGTGGGAGGAGATGGTTGTTTAAGTTTAACTAGGCCACCGCTACCCATTACAAGGCTGACAATGATGTGGATTGTCGCACACACAGAGTAGATCAAATCAAATTTCATATGCTGCTCCCAGGTTTCATCTATTTGATTCATCATCACCTCAAGTATGTAAGAATCATTTGTATTCTTCCACAGCAGCACATTCATTCGTCCCTGTGGAGAGATGATTCAGTATTATACGGATAGGTGCAAAAGTCAGCCAGTGTAAAAGGACAATAAATCCAGCTGTCATTTATGCAAAGTGATGTAAATGGGGTCCCTGATTAAGACACAGAGTCATTTAAAAAACAGGGACTTGCAGAACCTTGACACACGCACTCATACACATGCACACAGAGAATCTTAAACTCACATATGCGCACACACTTTAATAGCTCTATGTATGCCAGGTCCTCTCTCTCATACACGCACACACTAAAATCCCTCGCTGCCCTGCGCCTGCCACTAGAGCAGTTTATCAAGTAATTATTGTTTGATTACAGCGTTTCATTATCTGCACTGATTGAGTCACAACCGACGGCAAAGGTCAAGCGCCATTAACGCGCTGCTCCCGAAACATATTTCCACGCCGGACGCGTGTTTGCCCTCCCTCTCCTCTGAAAGGGCTAATTGCAAATGCATTTGTTTGAGGAAGAGGAGAGGAGACCACCCGCTCCGATCTCCCCCAAGTCCCACTGAGACAGAATATCAATGCAGCCCAAAGCCAATGTGCAGCGACACACACAACACACATATACACACGGGAGCAGTTTGGGACCATATTTAATCATACTTAACATATCTGATACCCATCAAACAGGGATACAACAGCTTTCATAAAACCATTTTGGACAATAAGGGGGTGTGTGCTGACTTCTGATTTTACATATTAAAAATTAGTCCATAAAGCCAAGATCTGGTAAACCTAAATACTACATGTACCAACACAGTCTGCTCTACTCATGTCACTGTTTCAACTTCATGTTCAAAATACAGCTTTTATTGGTGACTGATTGATAAAGAGTAGTAATAGTGCATGGGATTCTCCAAATATGAGATTAGAATCATAATATCTTAATAATATCTCCGTGTTTCAGACTTATCAAGAAGCTTTTTTTGTGGTAGACACAGCATTTTGTGCCAAATCTTTAGCCACAAAAGGAAACTAGCTAATGACACACTTGTATGCTGTGTCCAGCATTAATTCAGGATGGTATTTATATCACATTGAACAGGAGTTCACAAAACAATTACTTATAAATGTGTACATCAAATGATATAGAAATCCACAGTTGTCTTTGTAGCAAAAAAGTAAATATCTTTGTTGTGCAACAATGAATTGGTAAGACAATGAATATCATGCAAACAGATTTTTCTGTGATCGACAGAAAGACTCTAGAGATGCTTTTAAAGTGAATGTATAAATTCAAGACCTGATGCCAATGAAGGAAAGTTAGGAGATATGAGAGAGAGCTGTGGTAATGCGGATCGTATGGTTGTGTCATTACAAAAAGAAAAAGTGTGACATAAAATTGCTCTATACCTCGGTGGGAAAGAGATCTCCAGTTCATGCAGCCGGTCCTTGAACACAGACAGTTCTTTGTCAAACTCTAAAAGCTGTGGAAAGAAAAAAGAATGGGAATGAATTGAGAGGTAAGTTTAAATTATTACTGACATTTTTTATCAAAGGGAAGTCAACTGAGCCTGAATGCTCTGCTCCGCTTTACATTCATAGAAACGCGTGGCTCTAAAGACTGTTGCAGGATTAGGATACCACTCTTTACCATCTTTTCTGTTACGTCTTAAAACCAGACCTAGCAAAATATTGACCATAGTTCACAGGTTGAGTGTGTGTGTGTGTGTGTGTGTGTGTGTGTGTGTGTGTGTGTCTTCACACTGACAGTGTGAGTGCATCCACACACACACTCTCTTCATCAATCATGTCTCCTCACCCAGCTGTACTCATTCATTTGAGTGTACACACACACTTCCCCCAATTTCCCCCCTTTCACAAAACCCATAAATCATTAGTGAAAAGCGCAATTAGTGGCTTCTTGTACACATTAATTATCTGGGAGATGAACAGGTAGATTTGGGCACCTGCATGACTGCCTCCCTGAGAGACTGACAACAACGTTTCCCAGCAACCTCAGAGGGCCTCGCGCTAGCCCCGCCCTTTCCTTTTACACAGGAAGACATCACGATGGAGCTGACACATGTTCGTTTAGTGGTAAATTGGGCTATTGTGCATATTTCAAAAACCGGTTTACAATTATGGCCTGGCGAATACCTCATCCTAGATGGTACCTGACAGCAGCAATATAGGAAGTTTGACGTTAATGACATTACATTGGTGTATTACAAGCAGCAGGACGTTGACGGGTACATGATGAAGTATCAAGGTGGTGCTCATGGGTAATATTTGGAAGGACACTCACAAAGTGGAGACGTGCAAGGAGGGAGGTGGATGTCATGTGAGTATTATATCAGCAGAAGATAACTACAGTCTTCAATCTACATTGACATATTTATGCTGTGCATGTATGACCACGCAGTGTGTGTCTTCACACCACTGTTGTGTACACATGTATAAATAAGACAAAGTCCAGTGAATGCTTTCACCGTGACACGTGTGTTTGTGTGTGTGTGATTATGTGCCAGTGGTGTAGAACAGTGGCCATTACTTGCAGGCAGAGGGGCCTCCCAGGCAGAGTCTCAGTGGTTCAGAAGGGCAGATGCGCTGCATTCATCAAACTCACACTGCCGGGGTCACAGGAGAGACTTACACACTGTGGATGAGGGATGGCAGAGCAGGGGATGCAACCCCACGCTCCACTGTACGCCCCATCTCATCATCCACACACAAATTCTTTCCTCAATTGTGTGTGTGTGTGTTTAACCCTGAGATTTTTATAGATTTTTGAGGACTACAGCAATAACGTTAATTGAGAATTTTCAAAACATCTGGGAATTATTTTGTGAAACTGAAATGTATAAATAAAATACAGTATATGTATCTCTGTTTGCCAAGTCCCGCCTCTTCCTTTAGTTACACTTCCAACACCTGGTAAACTTTCTGTTCTAGCTTATGAACTTTACATATATATATATATGTATATGTATATATATATATGTATATGTGTATATATATATATCTGCTGGTTATATAACCAGCAGATTTACAACTAAAGGTTCTTAGTAATCTTTGAATCAATCTTTCAGACAGAAGCAGATTATCATCTTATTGTGTATAGATACTGTAGGCGCCGCCTCAATTAACACAATCCTCGCTCTGTCTATAACTGTGTTTAATTGGAAAGTAATGTAATATATTGTGAAACATTCACTTAAGTACAAAATACTTGTGATTGAGTGTTTTCAATTTAGCCAACATTATACTTATGCTTCATAACATGAGTGAAAAAGTGAATATTTATTCCACAACTTTACTTACTAATTCAAACATTAACATTTTACACACAAAAAATAATGAGCTGATAATGATACACTGCTGTGAATTATACGGCCAACAGTATGTGTAATCTGACTCTCCAGCTCTCAGCTACAACAGTAAAATGCAGATTACATCTGAATGAATCAGTAATAAAAATTATTTTGCTATTTTAAGTAGAATATACTAAGATGTTCAATGAATGATGTATTTATATTCTGCATTCCTAAATAATTAATCCATCGCCAATCAGCACATTTCGTCTAAGAGGTCACAGGATGAAGAAGTAGAATATCCCTGACTGACTGAAAGGTATTCCACTTGCTGACAATATATTGAGAATAATATAGTAGGAAGGTAATGGTAAAGTGTGTTAGTTTGTTTAGCACGCTGGAGTGCTCAAATCACACATCTATATAATAGGTAATATGAGTAATCTTAAAAGTAGCGCTGTGTGGTATCTATGTGAGTGTTCACATGTGTGATTCTATTTGTTTGAGGTAAAGCACCTCACATTACAAGTTTGTGCCAGTTAAACAGGAGGATGAGTAACATATGGCTGTGTGTGTTTATGAAGTGTGCCTTGGGTGAATGCTGAGCAATTCATTCAGGTGAACACATTTCACACTACATTTCATTCCAGGTCAAATTAAGCATAATGCTCTACTGCTTTGGTGGGTCAGTGGTTTTAAAGAAACTGCTTATACTGGTTCAAGGCCCGATGACATTATAAAGCTAGGAGAAGTCCGTCAACCACAAATGACCTTGGCAGCTAAGGTGGAGCGAGATGATGCCGTTTTGGCTATATCACAGAAGGAAAAAGATGGAAAAGTGTCTGGGTAAAAACTACCCTGTCATAGGCTCAAATTTCTCTTTGCTTGGACGATCAACAGCCTCCTAAATCAGAATGGAGGCGATAGTTTAGAGGCAGGAAGCTGAGGGGGAGTAAAAAAGAAGGAATACAAGGTCTTTGGCCTCCAAACAGTCCCTCTCACTGGGCTGGTGGACTATCCACCACCTGTGATTGTGCTTTGATTTATGCTTTGTCAAATATTCCTTGTGACAACACCTGCTGCCATTAAAACCCATCAATAAATGTTGGGGTGAAAGGTCATTTAATTTGATTTTTACACCTTACACTTGGCTTTCATTGCTGGAACCATATTTCCCCCTCTTTTTATGGGGTCTTTATTATTTGTGAGTAAAACTGGTTCACTGGTTCACAACTCCTGCAGAGAGGGGCCAAACCAAACAAAAACCCAACACTGAACTCTTGTTTCCTAGTTTGTTTTGATATTCAGAAAATAATGAAACAGATGACAACTGTTTTCTGAAATAATGATCAGAAAATGTCAATATGTCCAGTAAAAAACCACAGAGAATGAAACAAAGGCAGTAAAAACTAAGGATAAGGAGAGAACCAAATAAAAGTAGAGTAGTAGTGCACATGACAAAGTAAACAGCCAGTGCTATTACAATACAAGAACTAAACTAAAACATATTATAGTCTATAGAACTCCTATGAGGTCAGAAGCATGGCTTTGTGTTGTCATTAAGAGTTCTGACTAGTAAAATATGAAAAAACTTTGTGCTAGAGCAGCATTTGATCTTTATCTTTTATGTTTGTCTCAAGTTTAAAATGTCTCTGGGCTTTCTGAATAATACTGAGGGCTACACTACCGGCATGACAAAGAGAGGCAGGCCAGACAGAAAGGGTTCATCACTTACTACAGCTAGTACACAAACACACCCTCCTCTCCTGGTCCCTCGTCTGCCGACACCACACTGATAAAGTTACAATAAAGAGATACTGAAACAAAATCAATGGGGATGGAGGAGGGGGACAGACCTGTGGGTGTGTGCTCCAGGAAGGGAAAAAACTGTGCAGATACACAGCACAAACACGCACAGTATGTGTGCACACATACACCCACACACGCACACAGAAACACACACAGTCACGCTCCTCCCTTTCCTCTCTTTCCACTGGAGCAAGGCCCTTGGGTGCCCCCTGATGCCACAAGCGCCCAGAAAATTTAATCTTCCCAAATACTCATCAGGGCTCTCCATCGTCCTGCCGTGACAGCACCGGGGATAATTAATTATACAATTTCGATGGGAATATCGACTAAACAAACCTATTAATCATAGCAAAAGTCAATAGGCATGGACACATTCAATCATGTCCCAGCCAATGATTACTCCTCTCAAAATACAATAATTATTTTCAAGAGCTGCCTCGAATTAAATTTCTGTCAAGCTGGTACAAGTCTTGCAGTTGATGAAGGATGCAATGGATTTTTTTTCTTTCCCCATCCCCAGTGGAGGAGTGTGAGAAGGGACATTTATCCTTTTGGAAAGGTAGTTTGTTTTATAAGGATCATAACATGGTGTGTTTAACTAGACCATGACCATCAGATTATCTCTGATGCCCCCATTGTGTCATCCATCTTGTCTGCCTTGGCGAGAAGGAGGAGAGAGAGAGGATGGGAGGAGGAAATGAGTGTGTACTTCAGCCTCCTCCAGCAACTGTTACACACTCAGGGTTCTCCCTCATTTATGGTGATCAAATTCAATGATTCTCCCACAACTTGCAGTGCAGTGTGCAAGGTCAATACCTGCCATTGTCTGAGTCTTGCAAACTCCATCTTTGGTTAATCAGCTCAGTGATGTCCTACTCTGCTGTTTTGATCAGGGCATATGCTTTGATATGGAAAACACAGGAAATGTGTTTCCTGTCATCTTCCAAAGATGGGTCCAGCAGACTCAACTGTTCATTCTACCAAAATTGTCACCACAAAAAATTCCAATGTTTCCAAAACACCAAATATAATAAGTGCTGCCGTGTGCTACGCTCTTCTAGCAAATACATACAAGCCAGAAGCACTTGTGCTGACTAAGATGACGTTACTGAGGTGCGCACAGGGTTTTGCGCCACCTTCCACAGGAAGCATGAAATCAGCCCCTAATTTTGGGGTAGCATCATGCTAATTAATTTAAACACTTGAAGAAGTAGAATGTATTTCATATGAGCTATTATCCATTAGTAAGAGAAATATTTGTCCCTTAAAGAAAGTTGAGAGACAAAGAGCTGTTGAATATATTTCTTTCTAGATGTGCCCTGATGAAAAGGTCTGCATTCAGCACATAGAATTACTGAAAAAGTGCATTTGTGCTTAGAAAAACTGAATCTGGATATATAAAAGATTATGTGTAATTATGTGTCAAATAAAAAATAAGAAAATGAGTAACAAGGAAATATAAAGTCTGCATAAAGATAAGAATACCTAAAAAAGCAACTATCAGGTCCTATTATACACTTTTCTTTGTATTCTTCTTTCTTTCTTTCTTTTCTTTGTATTGTGTTACTTGATGCCAGATTTGTAATGCAGTAATTCTCCCACCCATCTGTCCATCCAATAGGTTTATAGCAAAAGCTATGTTGTTATAAATGAGGTAAAACCACATGTAGAACCAGAAGGTCAAAAATGCATTTCAGAACCAATGCAGGTCCGCAGTTACCTTGTAATTAAAGTTTTGTAAGTTTATAATTTTCCTATTAAAGTTCATAAATGATACTGATTTAGCACCATAACTCATATTATGTTTTTACATGATATGGCCAAGAGCATAAATAAGCTCTGTGCCTCTAGCCTGCTGACACAGTCCAGTCTGTTAACAAGTGGGTGAGTGTGAGCATCCTTCATGTGGGTTTTAATAAGGTCCAACTTTGAACTACTTAATGTGATATATAGGCATATAAAAGCTGAAGTGTGTACTGGGTGTTTTTTCTTCTGCAGACACTTCAAGCTCTCCTCATCTACACCCAGGCTCATTTAGAGGGTATTCTAAAGATATTCAGATGGAGACAGAAAGAGGACTGTGTGTAGGGGCAACGTGATGTGAGCCCATCAGCTACAGCATCTACAGCAGTCAGGTCAGCAGCTGCACATGACTTGTTTGCCCATCAGCTTGTTTTACCTTTGTACCTCCCTTTCTTCCACTATCCAATTATGAAAATCAATCAAATCAAATGTAGGAGCTGCAAAGAATCGTTTTACTTCAAAGTTTGTGTTCTGTCAACCTAGAATGTAATAAATAGCAGCTAATGTGATGATAGAGTGGAAAAATATAAGCCAACAAGAGAAATTAAGCCTATGCTAAGCTACAAGAAGAGAGATAAGACAGTGATTGTACAAATAGTTAGGAAGCACGAGAAGTGACTTACTGAGGTCCCATTGTTTTCCCGGAAAACATCCTGGTTGACATAATTAAAAAGCTTCTTTTCAAGTTGAAGAACAACCTAAATGAGTGCAGAGAGAAACAGTGCTCTGATTAATACCAACAGTAATGTGAACTGAACTTTGTAATTAGAGCACTAAGGACTAGCAACAAGCTGCAGTGGCAGACAGCAGTTAAGTTAATTCTACATGTCTCACTGATGCATTGCACCAGTTCATATTACATTGTATCACATGAAAGCAATACCTCAATGCATTATAGATATATCATCATATTTTTCTTGAGGTCTGGTGAAGGAAAATATGATGGCATTCAAAAACTATTTTGTAGTGAAATTAAATAATTTCAAAGGGACTGCAACAACTGGAGTTGCATGCAAAGAAAATCCACACAAATCTTTTTAGTTTTTAGTTTAGATTTATGTCCTCTTTAATATCTGTTGAATGAAATGATAATAACAATTCACAAGTTTTGATGTGTTAATTTGGGGTTATACAAGTTCTTGTTACTATGCAGCCGTTTAACACAGCACAGCGCCCTCGTGTAGCCTGTGTTGTTGTGTTTGAGCATCGATCATGCTCCTTATCACAAATTAACACATATGCAAGATGCAATTGTGCATATAATTGGTGTGGCAGGATCAAATAAACTAAGAGGCAGCTTTCAAACACCACAATAGGTAAGTTTTGAAGAAAAGATGTTTTTGCAAACTGAACTTTTCCACAGCTACCACCATCTATATACCTGCCATTTACACCAATCAGGCATAACATTGTGATCACCTGCACAATCTAATGCAACTCAGTAAAACAGCTCTGCCATTAATTCTACATTTACAAAGTCACTTTTTTAATTTGAAACTGCCAGAAATGTGATAAATCTTCTACATGTGAATTATTAAGGTCATTGTGGATGGTAAAGTCGTACTGGAGCATGTTATAATGTAAACATTAGAGACACCTCTTAATATTGTGAGTGTATGTCGTTGTCATATTTTTTGTCATATCATTGTGACTGAGTTAATAGAGTGTAGCTTACCTTTCGATCATTATTACTTTCTCGGAATATTAGCTTGTCAACTTCATTGGTGTCAGGAGCTCTGACTGTCTGCATGGTGGCAGTGGAGCAGAGACTCTGGAGGTGAGAGGAACAGAGAGGCTGATGACAAAGGGGGAAAGAATGTAAAGGTCTAATCCTATTAGAAATACAGTATGTTTTAGCTGACTGTTAATAAGAAAAAAGGAAAAACAAGTTACTACTTTTGAATTTACAGTTTTATTTTATTTAGTTACAAAGCTGTTGTTAGAGTAAGTGACAAGTGTTCATATCCCCCACGCTATCAAACATGTACACACATATACCCTGAGTCCAGTAGTTTATAACACTGTGAGAGCAACATATGACTGGAGTGTGCATAAACTACACTGTGCTACATTTGAATAATTTTAAAGAACCATCCCACACACTATCTATGTGCTGACCCCATGGACTGTGTGCATGGTTAAATTCCCCTTTGTGGACTTTTTTAACAATTAGTTAAACATTCGACCATCTGTGTTTGAAGACATTTGAATGAGGTAATCCCTCAGCCAGTGGTTCCCATAACACACGGCAGATAGTGGGTGACCTGATTGAAATTCAAAGCACAGATTAGATAATCGGGTCAAGCCAATATAGCAAGCAGAAAAAGGCCCTTTACACCAAAATGTCAGAAATCAGTCCGGCTTCGCCCACGTAGAACCGGCACACCAGATTAGAACAAACATTGTGCCCTGAGAGAAAGTGGAACAGCTCTCTGCAGGTCCCCCCAACTGCCTTAACCCCATTCCTTCATGCTCAACCTCCCCCTACCCAAAAGCAACTTTCTAAAGCCCTAACAAATCGCTCCATCTTTCACTCATTTAGGCCATCCAAATGCAGGGTCAATATGGTCCCCTGGCAGCCAAATGCTAATGCGCTTAAGTGTGCTTAAGCAGCTTTGTGCAATGAATAGGCCAAAGAAGGAGCTAGTGAGAAGGGCAAGCGATACTATCCCTGTCAAAAAGTCATTGTAGCCACAGCTAGCAAAGACAATCACAGAAAGTCATTTCTTGCCATCTTTCATTAACACCAAATGTGATTGAATGATATACTTTTTGTTCATATACAAGCAGCACAATCTAGGTTTCCAGAATGTATAGCAAAGGCTGGGAGTTTGGCATTAAAATAAACAAACAAAATTAAACATTTTTAATTCTACATGCATTTGAGTTTTATAATTCGCTTAACCAAACCCCCTTCTGTCATCTGTTTTGCAAATTCAAAAGTCAGTCAAGCACACATTCCTGGCCACATGACTGCTACTACTGACGCCATAAGCTCACATTGCTTAGTGGCACAACAAGAATCAATATTTAAAAGCCTGAAACAGCCCTTACTATTCTTGTTTAAATGGTTTTGACAATCCAGAAAGCAAGGAACAAAAAACAGCCTTCACTAAACATGAACATCTCTTCTACATTCGCCAGTAGCACACCTAAATAAGTAAGTACATGCAATGCACGCAGATGTGAACAGACAGAAGAAGATACATATTGGTTTGTACTTAAAGAACAGTGGGATGACATCATTTTAAGAGAGATAAAACTTTTTTATCTCTAAGCAATTGTGCCAAGAGTGTTACTTGCAAGGAAGGTTAAATTAGGAAAAAAAGACAATTAGCTAACACAGCTATTCCTTGTAGGAAAAATGTCATTTTCTACAATGATTAGATGCTAAATTTCTGGGTGAATTAAACCATTAGTTTCAAGAAAACGTATGATTCCAAATGTTGAATTTACATTTGGTTTATTCCAAAGATACTAAAGAACACAATCAATCAGAAACACCTGACTTATTCTAGGTGTGTGATACATATATTTAGGGTTGTTTTTATTTTGATGTGAGGCAGGGCTACTTGTGCAGCCAGACCTTTACATGCTGCTAGATACTGACATGCGATTGATTCACTCATAACTTAATCGACTGATCAATCAGCGTGTCAGTGCAGTCGGTGGTGGCGGATGATTGCACCCTATTGATCACAGCTCTCCTACTGTCGTCTTCTGTGAAAAACATCCCACTCATCCAACACACACACGCCGCCTCCAAGAATCAGTCCTCGAACATAGCAGCATCTGTGTCACTAAGGTTTGTCCACCTAACACTGAGATGTGGAAATGAGAACCCCATGCTGTCACTTATGGCTGTATCAAAGCAGCGAGTTCTCTTTTCTACTTCCACTACTACAGTAGAAGAGTTCTCTCCTTCTAAGTACATTACCTTACATCACATCATAAATCATTTGGCTGCAACTGGCTCCTGATTTGATACATGCCAATTAGACTGAAGGAGGAAGGCAAGAAGGCAGGGAATGGAAAAATACAGACAGTTGTGAGGAAAAACAAGCTGTATTCAAGTGGACAGTACGGATGTCTTCACTCCTCTGGACTCCCTAACTGATGCTGCAAAGACACTTGGCATTACATGTCTGCATTATGGGTCACAGGTCAACACTGAGTGTTTGGGCCCAGAGGCTGGGGGGTGGGGTGTGAGGTTGCTGAGGAAAGCGCTGGCTTTGTGCATCAATGGAGGATAATCTCATGACTGTCGAAGAAGGAAGCGGCTGTTTAAAGGAGCTCTCTATTCCAGCTGCTCTCCTTAGAAGAGAGGTTAAAGCAATCTGTCCCACTTCAAAGAGCAAAGACACACACACATTCAGGCCTTCTGTCTCAGGTCCTGCCAACAGATGGAGAAGATCCACTGTGCCTGAAACTAAGAAAGCTGCATCTTTCCATTTGATATTTCTGACAGTGCACATGTGACATGAAATGGAGACACAAAAATAACTACAACATAATTGACAATAATTAAGCTCAGGGGCACAGAAGAATAAGCTGCATCAGGTTTTGGATGCACAACATTTTAAAGATTTATTTGTATTCTACAGTACATATTTTACATAATGTAAATTAGGCAGAGAGAATATGAGAGTATGTGCAGAGAGAGACAGAGGAGTTAACTATTCATTCTTCATTACCAGGGACAGGGGCTCCCCTTTGTGTCAGCAGGGGCACTGGCATTGTCAGAATGCACCATTATATTTTCTCACTGCCATGTAGAGGGAGTCTGCCAGCTGAGTTAAGGTGTGCCAGAGGGGCTTGCAGGTTCAGCAGTGCTTAGCACTCTGATCACTTTTCTTCCGCCACCATTTATCACACGCCTCCAGCATACATGTTTGTGACACCTGCTTGAGAGAGGTAGAAGGGGACATCTAATGAAGGCAACAACAAATTTGTCCTTCTGCTTTGCATCCAGCTATCACAAAAGCCAGTAAATCAGCTGTGACAGTTTCCACCTGATCTGACTGGACACAAGTCAGAGTTATTCACTCCTGTCTCCATGTAGCAAGGTGGATTCATCACTGACTCAAAGAACAGGCAGGGGACTCGACACAGAGGAGAGGTGAGAGTGGACACACTATCACCAGCAAAGTTAGCCTGTGTGTGACCCACTGGTCAACTGCTGACCCTAGTAAACCTGGCCTGTGACACCCCTAATAGCAAGTAGCACACACTCAAACTCTCACCCCTTCCCATGAACTCGCTGAGCTGTATGAGAGCTGCCACTGAGGGTTGATGGCAGTGTGTGCGTCGTAGGAGGTCTCCTAACCTGCCACGCCCTCGCCAAAAACGAGCTTGGAGAGGTAAGAGGGCGTGCGAGGTAGCGATAATGTGCCCTATTTATCTTGTGCATTATAACATCTGGGAAACTTCTCTAAAAACAAAGGCACACATTGAGGGCTGCCATTCTGCCTCTACCTTCAGAAACTGGCCAAAAGCATTTGTCCCCTTGCAATGGATAATGGACAGGCCACAAATCATTCAGGACAACAGGATGGAGGGGTGTGTGCGTGTGAGAGAGAAACTAAATGTATGTGTATGTTTTGTGTGAGTGTGTGTGTGTGTTCCCCCCTGGTATTTAACTTCTCTGCTAGCCCATTCTGCTGGGCCCCGCAGGACAAATTGCCCTGCATGATTGTCTTTGAGAGGCAGTGCAGCGCGCAGAGAAAGGGACAGGGCTGAAACACAAGGAACAGGCCTATAAAAATTCATCACTTTGACCCTGGTGACCTCCCACTATTGGGGGGTTACACAGACCCACACACACGCACACACACATATGCACGAGCACGCACTTGCCCACCCACCAAAATTCACAGTCAGAGCTGGGAGTAACTTTGGAAATTATACCCTAACATTTCAAGTAAAGATTTATACAAAGTGGAACACTAACTACACTAACAGTAACTTGAGCCACAGAAATGCACTAAGCCTCCTGATCTCTGTTAACTTTCTCCTCTCACATGCACTAGCAGACACAATGGCTGTGGAAAAGTCTTCTACACAGGAAAAGGCCACCAGATGCTTCATTGTGACTGTGTCTCTGTGTAAAGTAGAGGCAGTAAAAGGAGGGTGGGTTCTCCTGTGTATTAGTCCCAGTAAGAGGAGGACATTGTCTCAGGCCAGGCTCTTGACACATTACTGCCACCTGTACAAAGAAAACCTAATGAGAGATTTAATCTGAGAGACGTCCCCTGCCACTTTTAGTCAGCACTTTGAAACCAACTACGGCAGATGTCTGCAAGACTGTTTAACGTACCAGCTTCTCTTAACCTCTTAATAAGGCCATGCATGCTTAAACTGCTCTCAACATGGCATTCATTTGAATGTAGTTGGCTGCAGTTGTTATGCTCCCAAAAGAAAGCTTTGTGATGTGAAGGAGCCGGTCAGCAGCTATGTGTCTATTCATGTTTTCTCTTTAACGCCTTAGACTCAAAAAGAACATTTATCCTGTTAATGATGAAACAATTTCACATCCAACCATTATGCAATCACTGTAGCACATTTAGATATAGTTGACAGCAGTGCTATTGATGGAGTATAAACACTTATTAGGCACCTGAAAACATTGCACTCTCATTCACTTTACCTATTCCACTACAGCTCTGGCTGGGAATCAATTAAAGGCAACGGGCAGTGAGATAATTTGTTGTTCCCGAGTCAATTAGAGAATATTGAAAACTCAATCAGTGAATAGTGAAACTCCAATAGGAATGCAGTCTATTGAGTTCATTACTCTGGTATTTGACAAAGATCAGGACTGAACAATTATGAAAGTCTAATTCTGTACCCATGAAATACTGCTAATTAGCTGGTAAGCTTGGTTAGCACTACACACATGTATTACATACTGCAGATAATCGTTCAAAAGTTACAAACTCAACTTAAATACCAGTTAAAATGTATATACAGGAGAATTATAATGAAGTTTTTACATTGTCTTTCCAGTAGCAACAGCAAATGATGAATATTTTCAGGCATGCAAGTGACCAGTCTTCCTTCCAGAACAGAGAAGACCCCAGTGAGACACCTCACACACAAAGAACATTGATTTATTTGGAGCACCACCCTTTAATTTGTTTGCACCATTTCATCTAAATGATGTGCTTGTCGTCCAGGGTGAGAGAGACTGAGAGGTGTAATTCAGCCAAGGAAAGGGAAAGAGGAAGGTACTTAAGGGGAGGAGGGGTCTTGACACCCCTCCACAGGGTGCTAGGCAACCATCTAGTGGGTGGGCTTTGTGATACATTTTACCAATTTTTCATGCCCATCCCTCTTGATGTGACCCCACTCAGGGCCTTTTATGCCCCTGACAGCTCTGCGCAGGAAAACATGCTGCCGCTCTGATAGCATGAAATCAGGAACAAAGACCCCCAGGGAGAGGAGAAGGGGGCCACTGAGGCACGCTGTGCTCTGGTCCCGCCTGGCTCTGGACACAAACAGATGTTAGGCCAGCCCCGGCTCTCTCTGCCTCCTGAAAGAGGAGGCACTGTTGGAGAAATGGGCCTGAAATGCATTGTTTTGGCCCTCCTCTAAGACAAAAACTGGAGCCACTCCTTCTGAAAGGGCCTGGCAATATGGCCGTCACAGATAAATCACATAAGGGGGACTGGGAGAAAAGCCCATGAATTCTCAATGTGGCCCTTAATGGGCCCTCTTAAATATGATGGGATATTTGTGTGCGGATGTGAATGGAGCCCAGTGACTTTAATGTCAGTGGGCAGAGTTGTTAAAAAGCCCATGGTGCCAACACTGGGTTTACAGCTGTGTTACAATGAGCCATTCTGCAAGAACATCATTCTGCCAGTGACAGTAAAGACTCACACTGAGAGACCTGTAGGCCAAGTTGTTTGAATAATTCTGGCACTTCTACTGGCTTCCTTAACAACAGCACAGCATTTTATCATCACTCTTCCTCTTTAATTTTGCTAATAAATTCCATCAGTAAAAGACACTGTCTGATTTGAATTGAAGGGTGACTGACTTGTTGAGTGGGTAATGAGTTCAACCATGTGCAACAATTCTTATACAGACCTGTTTTTTTAATTTGCATTAGAACAAACTATAATGACCACCGTATCATTCTTCAAATAGCTATGGAGACGGTGTTAGTGCACATTTGTGTACAATCCCCAAGAGACAGCATGTGTTACATTGGCAACCACTCCCATCCTTTAGAGAAAAAAACATTATTGTGCTGCAAAGGCTGAGGACTGCATTAGTCAAAAATAGACTGACATCATACAAATTGGACACTATGTACCAGGCACAAAGAGATCCCCTATCCTTCACAGTTTATGCCAGCTTTCATCTGGACTAAATAATGGCATCAGTGTTAGCTGTTGTTGTTCCTGCTCGTGATTTCAAAGGCAGGGGTCCATTCTGACTAACAGCAGACAAGACAAACCATCAATAAAGCAAGAGATAAAGAAAGACTGAGCTGGAAGCCAAAGTTGATTATTCATGATTTATAGAGAGATTACCTTGTTTAGAAAAAGTGGTGGATTGAATAAAAAAAGACATAGATTGAGTATTTGGTCTACTTCAATTCACAGACTGATTGGATTATCAATCAATTAGATTTAGAATATTTCTATTGTTTGCATAATATTGACAATTGTGCCTGGTTAATAATACATCCAAGAAACACTGTGACTTCTATAGTTTTGAATATTGCATTGTATAAAAAGTTCACCTCTTACAATAAGTGCCTGGAATCACAGACAAGAGCTTCAGAGACTTTTAAAGATGCATCATCTTACAAACATCTTACTTATACTACTTTAGTGCCAC
Organism: Helostoma temminkii; assembly: GCA_900302695.1. Classification (NCBI taxonomy): domain Eukaryota; kingdom Metazoa; phylum Chordata; class Actinopteri; order Anabantiformes; family Helostomatidae; genus Helostoma; species Helostoma temminkii. The sequence continues at coordinate 27,651 of OMLM01002706.1, forward strand.
ATGTTTACAACAGAAGCAATTTACCTACCCAACACCGAAGAGAAAAAAATAATTTAATTGATAATGAAATATTGTTGAAGAATGTTGGGAGACGTCGTGGATAACGAGGCTAGAGAGGATGTCAAATATTAATATTTCTTGGATGTATCACATACACTGCAGGGTGTGTACATCACCAGACTAATTCATCTACTGTGAACCTTTTAGAAACAAACTATTTTAGGAAGAGTGACAGTGCAGCAAGTTGGAAGTAAAGACATCTCAACAGCGTCTCAAGCTGGAGAGGACAGCAAAGGACAGAGTGAGGGGTAATTCAGGCTAGATTTCAGACTGGGGCCAACACCAGGGGCCCACAATGCCCCATGCCCTCCAAGGCCCTGTTAGTGCCAGGCTCTGCGCTCATCCTTGGCTTGGTTTGTCACACCATCCCACCGTTGACATGGTGTTCCCAGCTGCCAGTCACAGTGTACCCCCCCTCCTCCTCCAAGTACACAATGGCAGTAGCATGGCTGGCGCCGGGCTCAAACGGCCTGTTGTTAATGAGCAGCACCAACAGAAACCACTGCTTGTTCTTCATTTGCCAGCGTTTTAATTATATGGACAGCGCTCCCATCAAAGCTGCATCGCTCAAGTTACGCCCTCATAGCTGAACTCTTTTCCTCTGTGTGTTCAGCGCTGCATTCATTAGCATCGAAAGAGAGAAGAGCGAGAACAGGAGCTGTTGTCTAGAAGGAATAGTCTCCCTCTATATGCAGATGGGTTATCTGTGATATAATGGGCCCTCATTGTGATAGATTGGACTCTTCTAGCTAGATAATATCTGTCTTTATTGTATTGTGAAAAGGCATCTCCTACACAGGCTTCACCTGTAAGGCCATAAAGAGGCGGTGGTTAAATAGTAGGTGCTAAACAATGTTTTAACTTACATGACAGTGTAGTAAATGGGTCAGGTTTATTGCATAAGGACAATTGAGATAGTGTTAAGTATGCTGTCTTTCACAGAAGTATATTGATTTAGTATGCTACAACAAACCATGTAGAGGATTTGTAAATACAATTTGGCCTAGCAATAAAATAGTCAAATACAGCACGCCTAATACCTCCTCTCATTAAGCTGAGCCTTGTAAATACTCATTTTATATTTGACATTAAATCAAATCAAGAATTGTCCTAGCACATTATGACATAAAATAGACTTCTCTTTTAGCTGAAATCTGATTAACTACATGGGGGTTGGTGTGTATGTTGGTACATCTGTGAGTCTGGGCATAAATGCATGAGTGTATCTGGGGAGCTGAGGGCAGCCAAGGAGGGTCGTCCTCCCAAGTGTCAGGGGTTCCACAGTAAAGAGGCCCAATCAGTGCTGGCCCACCGGTTAATGGATGGATGGCCCCCAAAATTAATTAGCCTGACTAATGTAGTGTACACTTAATTACACTAGCTGCCTTTTGATTTATAGCTGGCCAGATACACACATGCTAGTCAAAGTCAGGCTAAAAAGGGAAAATTGTTTAGCCTTTACTGGTGCAGATTATTTACCCAGACTAGGTTCAGTGGCCAGGACAACGGCCATCAACTATTTGATGAACTGCTGTTGGTTTCTATAAGCAACAGAGAACAAATGTAGCTTTTATACATATATTGTGTAATTGTTATTAATGTTATTAAATGTTAAAATAATAAAAGTAATTATTATGCTCCAAGAAATTTTCAAGACTAGGTCATAGGAATTAAATTTGTTTTAAAATTCTAAATTGGCACCTACAAACAGAGGATCATACATGTAAAAAAATAGAGAAGTAATCCACCTGGAGCGTAGTCTATAAACTTTTGTACTGACATGCAGAAATCAAGACAAATAACACCACTTGTCTGAAAAATGTTTCTCAAAAATTGCTTGCTTATATCTTCATTGTCAAGGGCGTTTCACTCCACCATTTGAAAATAATGCATCTATTATGCTGGCCTGTCATTATTGAGCATTTACAGCATTCATTAGATGTGGGTCTAGTCTAGGGCCCCACCTTTAATTTCATGCTGCTCATGCGAGAGAAAGGACACAGGACAAAAAGAAAAGATTGATGTTTGGATTGGCCCTCTGCACTTCCAGGAGATACAGACAGGGGGAGCTGGACCAAACCACTTTCCAGTCAATGAGAGGCCAGCTAGCCTAATGAAATCTCTCCGTGTAGCAGCAGATCAGGCCCAATTAAAACAGCCCCACGCCATGTCACAGGGACAGTAGATCAAGTCAGCAATTAACCTTCCCGTTGGCCTCCATCAATCCTTAAATTGGAGCAGGCCGGCCAGCAGCACACAATTTCTGCAGATATTAAATTTACATTCTATTAACTTTAATTAGGAGGGATTTTAAATATACTAGGAGCCCAGGCACAGAGCCCTAAGCCTGTCATCGATACCAGTGATTCACGACCACCAGCCACCTCGAGGGACACACACACACACACACACACACATACTCGCTCACGCATCACTATACAGCCTATACTACCTTCTGACTGAAGCATGGAACCAAGGAAGAAGTGAATTTACTGAAGGATTATCTACACTGGTTTCATGACTGGGATCCAAACCTGGATGTTGGCACTGATCAGCTTTGGTCTGACAGGCTGAACATGGAATGGCTTTGCCATCCTATTCCTGCTAGTTCCCACGGAGATTCTGATCACTTCAGCGGTGTCCATTCCAAATTTGTCTGCCTATTCGCACTAGTTACAATTCACCTTAAGACATGAATTTGGAAAAACTAGCTGCAATGGGAACTGGTTTACAAAGTGTTACTGAATGAATGGTAACAATGAATAATTGCTGAGTGTTAACTATATACATGTTAAAGTTACATTACAGATAGCATTATATAATTTTTTGGTGTTTGTAGAAAACATCAGAATATATAATAAACCTTATTTAACTGAACACACAGTTTTGAAATAATTACATAACTAATTAAATAAACTCCCATGTTTGTGCTTGTGTTAATGCTCAGTTTGTGCGTAATGGTTGGGGGTTGTAAACAAGCACAAAACCTTTTAAGTCAGGTTTTACCTGTTCACATTTAGCATGTGTAGCCATCAGGCCTCTGATGCTAGGTGTTAGGTTCCAGTTTTATTGCAACCCTCCAATGTGGGACGACATGCACTGCATCTTTACAGAGTTAATCACTGCTGCTTTGAATGAGGCTTGATAATGAGGGCTCGATGAGGGATTAAAAGAAATCACAGGCAGCACATGAACAAGTGGACTGTGAAGTATCTGATTCCCTGGACAAAATCTTCAAAACCATTCTTTTGTAGTTTTCCTGTTTTATCCGCAACCATGCAAATCGTGATCAAGCCAAAGCATGATCAGCCCATGGGAGAGGAAGAGAGAAGGCTGGTGGGGACTGGACCACCTCCAGGCTGCTCAGTCCTAGCATTAGTCTCCACGTGGCTGTGTCCTTTGTCTGCCAGTCAAAGGGCTGCTGAATGGGGGTCAATTGAAACCAATTCCCTCTGTCGGACACAATTAATGGGGTTGCCCGGATTGGGCAAAGGGGGGGCGTCCGCAGGGCTTTGGTTACTGATCCTGCCGCACAAGCATGCCAGGAATTTGCCACCTGGAATTTGCCCTGTGACAATAACAAATCCACCCCCTTCCAAACCCACCTCCCTTTCTGTACACACATGGATACATCCTAAAATATTCCCTGTGCCATCTTCCCACCCACAAGACAGAGTGGGTAACAGGCAGTGGTTGTCCACAGTCTAGTCACCCACAATGGACCAGCGACAGAGAGGAAGAGAAGTGGTGTAGCGTGCAGAGGTAAAGAGTATTTTCTGATCCAGTGACTTTTAAAGTGGGGCCCAGGGATCTTCATCAGAGTCCGAGGGTTTTGCCCTGGTGTTCAGCAAATCAAAAAGGCAATTTTGGTATTATTTCGTCCACTTAACACAGGAAAGGTTTCTACTCGTCTACATTGCTTGTTGGAGGTGTTTCCTTTCAGTTGAAAGTGGAGCGATAATAGTGAGAAAAGCAAAAAATGAGACTCTCAGACAGTGAAAATGGGAGTTGGCCTCTGCGTCTGAATCAATCTTCGGATAAGCATGGGCGATCGATCCACCAGCAGCCCATCTACAGCTAAGCACTTCAGTGGATGTGCACTAATTGTCCTGTTGACATTAATTGTCATTAAAGGGCTTAAAACGGCCTGCTCGCTGTGAGTTACACCCAACACTAAGGTTGCAACCCATTTATTTATTGGTGACATCACAGCTCTCTCTGCTGCTAACACACAGGTCACTGTTAAATCAGACAGGTTGACCACCGCACAGGACGGGTTTATACGAAGCAGTGCTGCCCCTTTAACGATGTGTTTCTCACAGATGACATCATCAGCCTTTGCTGTTGTCCCCATTAAATCACTGGTGTTTGTGGGCACTGCACTTTAAGTTAGAGGGAAAAATGTCTATGCGTGTGTGGTTTTTACCAAAACCCTCAGGTCTAACTTCCTGAGGGGAAGTTAGAAAAGCCCCCCTGTGTTGCTGCCACACCCCTTTAAATGGGGCAAATCAATCAGCTTCATTTGGCCTAACAAATTGGTTTGTGTGTGTGTATTTGTGTGTGTGTATTCGCTCTAGATCTGAATGTGTATGTGAATGGGGAGTGGGGGCAAGGTGAATAAGAAAGGAGCTGTGTGGAGAGGAGAGGGGGGCAGAGATGGACACACACCAATGCAAGCCTAACACATCTCTGGAAAAGGGGTCATGACCCTAACTGCACTCAAACAGCATTTCAGAGCAGTAGAGACATGTAGAAGATGAGCGCTCATCTGCCACAGAGCAGCACAAGAAATATGAGAAGAGTTGTTGAGATCAGCTGTACAGGAAAAACAAACTGGTTCCAAATCTTTAAATATTTCCTTTCAGTTTGTCCTAGTGCAAGTATCCAAAACAGATTTTTGTTATTATGTGAAAAGAGATATTTATTATATTCTGATGTGAAGAATGCAGTGTGTCTTATCATAGCAATGATATAAATATTCATATACAATCCATTATTGATCTAAAATGACCTAAATGTGTGCCAGGTGACAGTTAATTGCAATAGCTGACTTCTGAATGGCCTCAGTGTTTGCACATCTGCTGTTGTGGATTCTGTACTTGGATTTGTTATCTCCGAAGCAACGTGTGTTTGCATAATCAACGGGATGATGTGACCCAACTACTAAACGAAAATCTAATGTACTGCACAAACTTTGAGGCAATCAATCAATCAATGCCCCTGATACATTGCTGAATTAAAAACATGTGATATCCATCCCACTTACTGTAGATGGCCACTCTAGAGAAGACGGTGATTTACTGCCCCCCTAGTGGCCAGATGACTCAACTAGTAAATGTTCTCCTTGAGCACCACACATAGTGAAGTCCTTTCTCAGTCATTTAAGCAAAGCCCCTCCACTCAGAAAGCTTCTCCTCCTCTATCCTCTCTCCCTTCAATGGGGCACTGGTTGAAATGAACAATGCCCACACCTTGAGCAGGCCCACCAATTCAGGGGCCATTGTGCTGGAGAGCATCTTCCAACAAGTGATTCCCCCACTCTGTTATCACAAGACACCACTGTCTGCAGTGGGCCTATGACTATGCTACTAACCCCCACACCCCCAAATTTCCTCATGGAGAATACTGAATGACTGCACTACCTTGGCTCTAACATGCCTCGTTTGCACCAAGAAGAGGGTAGGAGGAGGAGAAGATGGAAGACAGAGGGGAGGGAGGGAGCAGGAGAGGAAGAGAGAGAGAAAGAGCAGTGAATGGCACCATAACATAACAATGCACTTGGAGGCTCAGTTGGCAAACACAGCTGGGCCAGCTACAGTGAAGCGTTTAATGAGTCATAACTCTAAAGAGACAGAGGACTACTGAAGCCACTTTTACTACATTGCAGTCTTTCCTTGATCCATGCAAATACACAACACACACACACATTTTCTAACTCTAGGAGGTCAATAGTACTTAACCAGATAGCTATGGACTACATAGTACACTACAATACATGAATTCCCCCATACTTCACATACAGTATATACAACTTCCACCCTTCCATTACTAATTCATCTGGTGTAATGCAAAAACACTCACCTCAATAACCTGCTTTGAGTCCAACCTGAAGTTAAAGTCTCCAAACACAAAATATGGCACCTTCTCATAGCGCTGGTCCGTGATCCTGAAAAACAATCACAGCTAAATTACAACTTGGTTGTATAAATGTTTTAAACAACTACCATAACCTCTCTGATGGGCGCAGTCTAAAGGAACCAGGAAAGTCGTGAAAATTATTTAATTATTAGGTTTTGTAAAAATTTCTAAAACCGTCATCTTAACAAACTCTGCCATTAGCTGTCAAAAACATTGCAAGCTGTCGTTTCTTGATCTCTGTGACCTCAGGGTGATCAGGTTATGAGGGTCACAGCACCACCTGGTGGTCTGAATATTTTGATTAGAAGGTTTTCACCTGAGCTGAGTAAGCACAGACGATATTTTTGTAAAGCTTTGTAATATATTTTTGTGGTTTAATAGTAAATGATTTTGATAGCATTCATATTTTACAAGACAGTTCAAAAAGTATGGGTGTAAGAATGGGGAAGAAATTTTTAAAAATGGTTCTGAGCCTGTTCTCTAGCATGTAAATTTTCAGGAAACGTCTAAGGCCCATTATGATGACTTGTAAGGGTGACAAGGGTATCTGGGTGACAAGTATTTATATGTGTTAACTTTAAATCATCAGGACAAAAGGGATGAGATTAAAATCTAAAAAAAATGGATGTCTATGTTTGATTTTCCTAATAATAATATATTTACCTTCAGAACTCAATGTTTAACATTTTTGCAATTTTTGCACATGCATCTATTTACACAACAACAAATAAATGAAGCAGTCTAGAAAGAATCTTCCACAGCAACCATTTCATCCCACAAGTTATCTCCAGGGACTCATATTCTGTATGGTTTTTGAAAATACACTAGTCCCTAGAACATTTATTGAGCAATAAAATGAGTATATATATATATATATATGTTGTGTACATAAATAATATGTACATATACATATACAATGAATATTATATTATATATATCAATCATATGTATGAATGTCATGCATTCTAACTGTTAACTTGGGTAAAAGCAGAAATGTAGTAGCTTAAAAATACCTAAACTAAAAATACTCTGATAATATGGTCATAATAAGTACTGATGTATTTACGTAATTGTAACCTTAATGGAGCAGCTTGTAGCTATTGGGCTTCTTTTAACACCTTATGCTGCTGGCCATATGGTTAAATCTAATAATTATAATTTCATACTTTTGACCTATAAACATATGATTACAGTATTTTGTGTTTTTACTGTGAATCTAAAAAGTAACTAATAACTATTAATCAAATGTACTGTATATAGTGGAGTAAAGTACTGCTTTTGGAAGTATGAACTAGCAGAAAATGGAAATACACGATTCAAGTAGAACTACCCTCAAAACTGTACAACATCCTTTCAGATCTGTTATTACTCAGCTGACACCACAATTGAATTAACCAATCTTGATAACGTCTTTTCATAATCTCCTTTGAGGAAAGGAAAATTCACTTTCCTGAGCTGATCAAAGGGAAAAGGGAGCAGCCCAAACCCTTTGATTGTCTAGATTTGTTTGTGGCCTTTTGGGTTTAGACTTTGAATCAGAAACATCTGAACATTTTGAAAGACTCCATCCACCCATGCTGCCACAGGTTCTGCTTCAGTAGGGACTCTTGTTTGTGCTCTTTTGACATTCCTCAAAGGTATTTAAATCCAGCACATTTTCTTGTCTCCTGTCTTGCAACAGTTTCCAATTCAGTGAATGCATTGCTTTTAAATGTAGAAGTATAGTGTCAGAGCATTCAAAGAGTATATATCTTGTCTTGTCAAATCTCCAGAACCTCGCTACAGCGCCAGCATCCCAGTGCTTCAAGGAAAAAAAAAAAAAAGCACCTAAGCGATATATAATTAACTCCTTTGCTTTATCACCTACTTCAACGTGGCTCTTCAACAGAGTAAAGATAGGAAATTAAGGTGGACGTAGTGCAGGCTCTTGTGTAATTAATGATTCAGGATGCTTGGCTCACTATCGCCACTAATTGTGTGGATAAATCTCACAGTGGACTTCCCAGACTCAGATAACAATATATTTATGAGGCCGTAAAGAGAGAAGGAGCCTCTTCTTAGTGGTGGGTCTCAGCTCTGGCCGGCTGTCGTAAAGCGCGGCCATTTCTCTAAGAGGCAGGGAGAGGAAATAGCACAGAGGCAAAGGTGACTGGAGTGTGAGGCAGGGAACACAGCTATTTTATTAAACAGGCAGCTTTCATATTCCGTCATATTAAACAGAAAGTAGATTGTCATCTTCTATCCATACCACGCTCAGGTAAGGTCAGCATAAAGATAGGTACAACATTTACACTGTAAGTGTTTCATGAGTATGACATGACTATGACTTATGTGATTTTTAGTTTCTAAGACTATTCCATTTATGTGATGGACTTTACTCCTGGCTGCAGCTAAATGAACACATCAAAATGAGATCTACAATTTGTATTAGTTATGTATCTGAACAATATCAATTTATCTTAATTGATATTGTAGGCTGGCTATAAATACTTCTTTATAATCTTCTTTTTTATTTTCTCAGGTAATCTATAAATTATTTGTTGTGATATATTTAAAAATCAGAAAATACTTTCAAAAATCCCCAAGACTGTAATTGTACCACTTTAAATCACTTGTTCTGTCCACTCACAGCACTGTGACATTGATGTCTGGCTTGGCAGACAAAAGTTAGTATTAAACTTTAAACCACAATCTATTTACTGTGTTGCTTAAACAAACTTGGGTCTGTGGTCTCACAGTCCTGCACTTTATACGCCCTCCATCCATCCCAGCCTCCTCATTGCAAAACATTTTCCATAAATAAATGTAACACTTCAAAAAATATGTCACACCAGAACATAGTCATTACATGATTACATTTGCAGTAAAAAACTTAATTGCATGCCAGGTTTAGTGGCACAGAAATGTAATTTATAGGAGACAGGGTTGAAATCAGAAAACAAAAGTTTGGAAAAAAGATACATATTTTAACTGAGATATGTATCTTTTTGAAAGTAAACAGAGTAAAGTGATGGGAACATGTATCGCCTGCATTTTTAAACAGAATTTACAGATCCTTTAGCCAAACACTGAACCCATACAATGTCGCTCAGTGTACATCACTAGACATACTGTGTAATAAATGCAACTGCTGTAGTGATCACAAGCTAACAGTTATAAAGCCTCTCTGTCTCTCTCTCTCTCTCTCTCTCTCTCTGTGAGTGTGTGGGTGTGTGTGTGTTGTTAATCCACCCAAACTGGGAATCATATCATTAATGATCTTACAACCTGGTGCTAAGAGACTTTGCTCTATTCAAACAGGTTTAGTGGTCAGTTATCCTGTTGACTCGAATGGTGGTCAGGGAAGCAGCCGTACCCTGGCATCAGTGCAGAATTTATGGGCTTGGGAATTTTATATTTCTTGTTCTAACAAAGAATTTACAACTGTGACTAAAGAACCAAAAGTTCAAGTGTAGCCATCGCAAAAGGTTTTAGAGAAATGGTCGAAAGGTGAGTTAAGTTAGTTTGTGTGTTTCTCCAGAGTGTGGAGGTCTTTCTTCTCTACGTCTTGTAGCTTTATTCCACTAACAGCCATGTCTAATACCCACAGCCTGGCTGTTTTGTCTGCTGCTCCAAGGTATCGGCCACAGGTCAGAAGGTAACACTCTGTTTACACGATCATTTCCTAAAGCACTCATGGTGACCCACTGGCGTGAAAGTTGACTTTTTTCTTGGCCTTTGTCAGAGGAACGAAGAATTGCAACATTAGCTACAGCTACTGGGCGTGAAAGAAGCCTGAGGGTGGGGGGTCCTGAGCTTTGGGGCCCCCTTTGCTGACCTTCAGCCTTGGCAGGGGCCCCCATTAGCCTCGTCATCACAGTTCATTCACACAAACTGTAACAGTGTCAGTGACATTCTCCCACAAAGACGCACTCCTTTACACAGTCTATAAACATGCATTCTCCTGGCCAATTCATCGTGCAGTGACGCGCATGAAAGAGGTTCTTCACATGGGTTGTTCTCACTGAGCTTTGGGCTGGGGCCTTCATCAGGCCTTCCTAGGTGCAACACAAAGACTGGGGTCAGACACTAATTTATAACATGGCCCTGGACTCTGCTCCCAGGCTCCTTAAACACCAGCACAAAGCAACCACAACACATTCTCTTTTTCCAAATCTTCCCTTTCTCTCAGACACAACCATACCGTCAGAGAAGTGAAGAAAAAGAAAAAACACTCAACGCTGTGAACATGTGCTGGCTCCAAAAACACTGTCTGTATCTCAATCTTACAGATAGGACACAGGTAGACCACGTTAAGACACAAAGCTTGCCTGAATTTGAAACGTTTTCATTCACACCATCTTCTATCCCTCACTGACTCCTTTTCCAGATTATATGCTGTGATTGACAGCTAAACTGAACCATAATAGACAGTCTATATAGGATTATGAGGGTGCAACTGGGGGCCATGTCGTGATTATATTGACAAGATGACTTACCATAAGTTGGACGGTCAGATTCAACTTAGCACACAATAGTTGGGCTGAGCGCAGTCATCCATTGTCAGTAAATGTTGAGAATTTGGGAGAATGTTAACATTGTGAAGAATGTGCTGGGTGACGTCTTTTTGAAAAGGCCAGGGGTGGCCCTTGACAGGACCTTTGACACTGCAGTACAGCCTTCCCCTCGTCCTCCTGTTAGCACCCCAGCTCCTCAGTAATGCAGCTCCCCCCATCTAACGAGAACGCCATGCAGGAATAACATGGTTTTAAGGCTGCTAGGATATTGCTGCAGTCACATAGGGGTTAACAAATAAGTCAGCAAACCAATGGCATTGTCTTCGTGTACTTGAAGAAAAGTACATTTTGAGAATAAGTGGAGCCATCTTATGAGATAATATGAGGAGTGGACAAGAAACTGTTCTGCAGCTGAAACAGAATAGACTTTTGCCTAAAATGGACTGGAGTTGGGGAGTGGGGGGAATTACCAATTGTAACCAAGACGCAATGGCCAGCTTGGCAAAGATAGGACATCTAGGACAGGACATCCATAAACCTTGGGTTCCCCGTGTGTTAGGTGCTTTTTGGTCATTTGATTACATGTAAATCTGTTAAGGAACGTGTACTCCAATGGGCCTTAGACTTAGTTTCAAAGTTAGGTTTAAGTTAGGGATAGGCATTTCATTCTGTCATTAAGTGTATAGTGAAAGCACGGAGTTCCTGAATGTCCTCACAATTATAGAAAGACCAACATTTGTGTGTGTGAGAAAGACAGCGAATGACCCTTTTAAACTTCTCTTAGAAGAAAGGCGGGTTTACTGCTCCAATACACTGCCTTGCTGTGCTGTATCAAATGTACCCAAATGACACGGGGGGTCCATAGTGACCCTCCTATAAGCCACCTGGAGAGGTAGTGTCAGAGGCAAACACTCCCTGGGGACAACTGCTGTGACAGTTTTATTAGAGACCAGTTACTGGGATTGTTCTTCCTGGGACTCTCTCTTATGTACACTGGAGAAGAATACAACATTTATGACATGATTTAAACTCAAGTAATCATATGCTGTGTTCAGTAGGGTAATGATTACAATTACGCTCGGCTCTGTTTGAGAAATGTGTTTCTAAAAACTGATCAGACATAACGCTATGCTGGATACTTGCAAAGGACGTGCAAGTAGTTGGAGGAATTCAGCAAAAAAAGGTGGCCAGTTTTTTGGTTACACAGGCCAACCAGTTGTGTATTATTATGCTTAACTAGACCCCAGCCTTACTCCAACGCTAACTTTATCCAGTAACTTCTTCCTACACCAGAGCTGCACATCCTAAAGGTCCAAGTCATCCAGCTTCAAATCACCCATATGTTGCTGTAGGAAACTGAATCTTTGACCAAAATTTTTTATCAATCCACATAAACAGTGTTTGAATCCAAATGATGTCTTAAATGTGAATGAATGGCAAAAGAACATCATGGTTCATCCAACAGCAGTGTTTTGAAAACGATTTATATTTATAAATCGCCATGTTAAATATCATGCTGCTGATACCAGGGTTCTGGTAACAGTGTAAAATGAAAACTGGAGAACCCATTAGGGCATCTAAGCAAAGGCTTCCTAAAGAAGTGGCCACCTTCTCACTAATACGGCGAGAAGGGAGAGGGAGAGAGAGAGAGAGAGAGAGAGAGAGACAGCGAGAGAGAGAGAGAGACACAGAGAGAGAAAGAGAGAGAGAGAGAGAGAGAGAAATAAACAGGCTCACTATGACCAGTGAGACACTGGGTAAGATTAACCTCTGCTCCTGGAGGCCTCCCAGGGTGAGAAGGCAGTCCAGAGGCACACACCACACACAGTCAGATGCATGTGTATGCGCACATGCACGCACGCACGCGCACGCACGCACACACACACACACACACACACACACACACACACAAAAAGAACATCAATATTGTTACAGTGTAATTCATGATTAAGAACAATGCCAGTTTTAATACAGATATCAGATCTAATTTCATTAGAAGTGGAAATGAAAATGCAGTGGAAATGCAAATATTAAGCATATCTACATGCAAGGAAACACACACACACAGCACACTAGCCTCTTTAATAAATTCATTCTGGCATTATAGAGGATCTCCCTGTGATTATCCAGTCCTCCCTCTACAGCTCAGCATGTCTATTGGCTAGAAACTACTCGGCCTTTCTCTGCTCTTTCAGCCTGTTGTTCTGGGAAAAGCCTAAAGGGAAACATTTAGATTGGAGGGCTCTTTGAGACGCTCTGACAGTTGACTGATGACCGTCCATAAAATGACAAAGCATTGCTGTGTGGTGGCCAGTGCGGCCCACTGGCTCCCCATGGGAAACTAATTGCTTTGAATTGTTAACGGCAACATTATTTTTCTGCCAATCATTGCTTTTCAATGCCCCGAAAATGAGCATGAAACAAGTCTTTTCAGCGAACAAAACAGTTAAATGTCCCCAATGTTGATCAAATTAACTTCAGCACTGTGACAATGGACTATATTTGTGTGAAAATAATGGTGTGTCACAATGGAAGCCTTTATTCCAGGATTTCACAGTTGTAATGTAAAACTGTTCTACCCTGAACCGGACCAGCCACTTTGAATGAGGTTGGAAAAAGAAACAAACTTCAATACACAAAAGGGACTTTTTTAAGGAAGACAAAAAAAAAAAACTGTTGACTTTATCTCATGCTATCATTTCACAGGCTCATTTAGCAGCCACGTTTCCATCCTCCAGAGAGGCCAGGGATTTCATTACATCAGCTGTGTTGCAAGTATGCAAATGTTTTTTTTGTTTGTTTTTTCACACTTCCATCTTTGGGTACCATTGCAATATTATGACTTGACTAATTCATTTTTTTTAAACATTTCGCAAAATACAGATCACTTATAATTGTCACTTTCTTCACATAATAAAAATAACTATTAACTACTGACATAATTATAAAACAATGACCTCCATACATCAAGGTGTAACTGAGTCAACAAGGTAAATAATGGTTGCTTTAGTCCAGAGCACATATTTGAATTTTCAAAGAACAGGAAAACAAGCAGGGGATGCATTTCAAGTAGAGCTTTTCTTTGCCCTCATGGAAGTGGCCCACACATCAGCGCAGGCTATAGAGCAGTGCTTTTTTGATGTGACTCAATAGTGAGATCTGGCTGGCTAAACGCTGTTCCTTCTCAGCATTGTTCCCTTGAGGCCTTGCAGCACTTTGCAGATAAACACTATTTAGCGGTTAAAAGGGCCACAGAGGAAAAGGCTTATCAGATGTGTTCTCAATGGGCTGTAAGCAGCATTATTAGGCCTGGGCCCCAGATAAAGTGGAGGCTAAAGTTTGATTCCTGGCGGCAGAGTCCCTAGCACTGCTGTGTGATCAGCTCCTGTGCTGGATGCCTCACGGATCTCAGCTGGGGGGGTGTTCAGCAGCACCCCTCCCATCCTCTCCCATTCTGCAATAAGAGATTAGAGCTCAGAGAGGGAGAGCGAAGAAAAAAAATGGGGGGGAGCTGGCTTTAGATATTCCCCGTCCCTTTTCCTGCTCTGCTTTCTGGGGGTAGGAGTCAGATTTAGGACAATGGCCAAAAAGATGGTTCCCAACCAGCCGCTGAATAGGAACACTGTTGGTGGTAGCGCTTCATTCAAAGCCTTGCCTGGGCACATTGTCCCCCCAAATCGGCAGAGTAGAATGGAGTTTGCTGGTGGCTGCCAAAAGGTTAGCAGCCACTGTGAAAAGACCGACCCATTATTCACTGCCCTTTACAGAGCCCAAACACCCTTTGTGCTCCTCCTCTCTTCCCTCTGCATCGCCAACTTTTTCTCACTCCGGTGCTCCGGATCTGTGCCCGACGGTCTCCCCCAAAGTGAGTGACTGAGGCGCGATGCCCCCAGTATCCCACCCCCATAAGTCTAGCAAGGAAAACCAGGGTAGCTGGAACATATCACAGCCTTCCCACCACCACCACCACCACCTTGCCTCACACCACTAACCCCCATCCTCACACTTGTCAAAAAAGAACCTTTAAATGATATGGCCCAGAAGTAACAACAAGGTTACCATCCCAACACAAGGGGATTTAGAAAGAGGGAGCGTGGAAAATGCCACTCAGCTAACACAACGTCTTTTCAATCCCCTCAGACACCCAACTATAACTCAGAAACTCGGCTATTTGAGTGGATCATTAAATATAAATCAACTGCAAAAGCATGATGAAAGCATAGAAAATACAATGAAAACACTTAAATGTAAGCAACAACAGGGGCCCTTTAGAAACGTCATTATGTCAGTAAATCCAGGTAAGTTACAGCATAATAAAATTTGCAAAAGCTGCCATATTCTTAAAACACTCCCACTTTCCTGTCCATTAAAGGCGGACCGTTCTTTCATCAAATCAAGAATGAAGTGTAGGTAAAATATGATGTCGTAGAGAATACTTTAAAAAGTACCTCATAACTCATGTACATCAGAATGCCTGGTGATAATGTATGCCTCCCATATATGGATGTAGTTATTCAAAGTGGAGGCGACAGGAAGCCATGTTGTGCATTCTGATGCCATTTGGATGGGAGGTCACCTGCTGCAGGGCTGGTACTAGGCTTTTATTCTGTGCAAGCATGGCCAGGTAGGGAGCAGGGTTCGTTCTGTGTGCTGTATCATTCTGCTCCACTACAAATGGATATTGCATAAATCACATTAGCATGGCGTATGAATGGATAGGCTGACCTAACCTGACCTGTATAGAAGCTGGCTTTACTTAGTGCAGAGTGAAACACGCTTTACCATTACTATTATGATTCCTAGAGGAGGCAACAAAAGCATTAGGTTCACCCTCTGTTGGCCATGAATAAGTAAATTTTATTTAATTGGAATGGGGCAATTATTTTTTTGGAGATACCATACAAAGTTTACAACAAGATCTGGTGACTGAGCTCATTGAGTGCCCAAACCGGACAAGACATCAAATTCCATGTGCCAAAATGCATCCAACTGTTTGATGAACATGTAGCTAAACTTATGCAGACAAATAGAAATAAAAAACTAATCTAGAAATATTTGCATCTTCCTGCTTTCCAGTAGAGAGACAAAAATGAGGATGAATATAGGATTACACCACAAAAACAGATTTGCTGAAAAGTAAAGAGGAGTTAGAGAGAGGGACAGAAAAAGAACAGATAAAGAGACTTGGGAGTTCACAGACCGTATAGTGAGTAAGACCTCTCTACTCCTACAGACAGATGTAATCCCATTGGTCTAGGACGGAATCCCACCAAAACCATCTCTTCTGTACCTTTTTTTGTTTTGTCTCACTGTAAGCTTATATTATAACATTAACACATTTTAACATGTCTGATTAAACTTTGTGGAAATTATCTTATATATTCCCGTATATATCCAATACCCAATTTCTATATCTAACATTTTTCTAGATATAGCAACACAAATTGCAATTTAATTTTATTTATGATGCCTCACAACATTTATTCATAGGAGACAGAGGGAGTGCCCACCAAGGATATTTGTGACTTGAATTTATCGATTTATAAGATAGAAATTATGCCAATGAAACAAAAAATAAAAGTGTGTGTGGCATTCACCTGTCTAAAACATAGCCCAGGGCCTTCTGCCTGGTCCCAGAGTAGACCGAGGGGCTTTTCTCCCAGGCCACCAGGTTGGAAGCATCATGGAATAGGTGGATGTTGACCAGATCAAAGGCACTGAAATTAAAGACAACATTGTCAGTTAGGGGTATTCAACCAGAACAACTAACAAAACCAAACCATCTTCCTAATGATCCTATAAGCCTGTCATGTTTTCTTAGCATGGTGTTAGCCAGGCAGCCCAGAGGAACTGACCTTATCTCAAGGGGTTTATTCTGAAGTGACATCCCAAACAACTGAATATACACATGGTGTTTGCTATCTCTGTCTATCCCATCTCTGATCTGATCTGCTTATTCTTCACCATCTTCTCTTTCTCTCTCTGCTGCTCTTGTCAAACGTCATGCCCCTATTAAATGCTTACCGTTTCAGCTCTTTAGTTCTCATGTCATTCCTCTATTAGATTACAATCCGCATCTTCCACCAAACCCTCCCCCTTCCTCCCACTCTGCACACTGGTGGCCGGGGTTTGTATTCATCCCATACGGGTTCAATTGCATATAATGTTTTTTGTCATCTGTCATATGCAACTTCATGACTAACATGATTATGTCTAATCAAATCCCTGCTTGCTCTTGTGGCACACTGTCCAGAGAGGCCATGTAACTCACGCTCAAAGTCTCGACTGACTATGATGACCACACCATGCACAGTTGACTGCAGCTGCTGGGTTAAGCCAGGCATGACTGACATGGTTAGAGCTTCACCTTTAATCACAACAGTGTAGTTGATTGATTGATTCAGGTTTGATCAGGGAAAGATTGGATGCATTGCTGCAGGTACTTGTGAATAAAACTCACCAGTCAGCCAGGGCCCACCGAGTCCTGATGAATCCCTTTCTGGACCATTTGCACTGCCGAACAGAGAGACTGAATTTAGCATGACAATACATCTGAAGGCTAATGCTTTAAGTGTCTTTCAATGAAGGCAAATAAAAAAAAATATTTTCAAATAAATTACACAGAAATGTTGATTATCAGGGAGCACAGTTTCATTTTCAACACAACCATAAATTATTTAGCTAAATCTCCATAATTTTTCTACTGAATAACAATGATTTTAATGAAATGAAACTTTATTATTAATTAATAGCAGTTATGGAACATAACTAAATACATTACTAAGTACAGTTTTGATACACCCTTATAAATCACCATATTTTCTGAAGGTATTACCTCAGGTATTTTTAGGCAAGCAGAAAATGATACACTGTCACAGATTAAACCAAAATATCCAGAAGACATTAACCAGAGTGTACACATTTAGTATCCAGCTGTCTGACCTGATCCCACCAGCCCTGAGTTAATTATCCAATCACAAGTCCAAAGATCTTGCTCAAACAGCACATGATTCACCATGAAGCCGGTTATTAAATGAGAGACAAATTGATGTTGTGAGTGTTCTCATTCTGAATAAATACATACATCTCTTTCCCTCAGCCTCTCTTCTTTTCTGCCTATCCCACTTCGATACTCCTAATGGGGAGTTAACGGCGGTGATGAATAAACTAATTATGGGCCAGGTCACATAATTACAAATTGACTAATTTTATTTAAAAACTCAGATGCAAATTAAAAGGCTAAGAGGTATTTGATTGCGTCTCACATCCTTCAATCTGCATTAGTACAAGATTAACTGTATCAAATTGAATTACATTAGCATACTTGAATTAATCCATACTGCCTCTGTGGGATGTATGGACCCAATTATAACTCGCTCTCCCAATATTGTGACTTTGAAAGGAGCAAGTGGAATTAGACTCAAGTTTCACAGTGCAGTAAAAAAAAGGTAAAAAAAAAAAAAACTGACCTTACACTTCTTAAAGTAACTGAATACAATGAAAAGATCATCATCAGCAGTAGGAACTGAAATACTAAATTACATTTATATGTGCACAAAATCACAAAATATACATTGGATTACACATCCATTATTGTGCAGGACTGTGTTTGTCAATGTAAAGTTGAGGCAACAAAGTCTTCAAGCAGGGAGGATGATGAGGGACAAGATGAAGAGTGAGCGTTTAGGGGGGTGGACTTGCTCAGTGCCCATATAAGCAGTGACTGCAGCCAGAGACGTTTAATCTAGATTTAATTTAAAGAGCCATTAACTACAATCGCAGCATTAAAATCCATCACTTCTTTGACACCCGGCCCCAGATTGCCCCATTTCCTCCACGTATGACTGATTGACCCCCTGCTTCATCGCTTGCTTATAAACATGCTCACAACGTGTGCACACACACAGTAAACACTCAGAGGATGATGGCAGTCAAGTGGAACAAGCATCCACATATCAAAACGTAAAAAAATAAAAAAATACATTCTGCTATTTATTTTACCCAATTGAAGTGCTTTTATTTTGTAACACAAGTCTGGCTAAGATGATTATCTCACACAATCAATCAAAGTGCAGAAGAAAAGTGTCCCTCTCTGCTGGTTGACATGATGACATCATGATTTGGTTGCTGCAGCTGATATCGCAGCAGAGATGATGACACAGATGCTGTCTGCTTCCATTTAATCTCCTGCTGAAACATCATCATCACCATGTCCTCCCTCCTCCACATAGACAGACACACAAACCTTTATTAAAAAAGTATGAATAAACTATGGTATGTCACTGTTTTTTAGAATAGAACACATATCAGAATCTAATTGAAAGATGGCATGTAATAATATTGTGGATCAGGTTTGGTGGTTATAAAGAGTCACTGGGTGGGGATGAGGATGGGAGTCAAAGGGCAACGGTAAAAGGTCACGAGGCTTGGGGTGACGTTGGCTGACCTTCCACAGTTCAGCGATGGCGTCTCCACCCATGACAGTGATGAACAGTGGCTACACAGCGGGTCACATCCAGAGGTGTCTGACAATACATATACAGGCTGACCTCTACACACACCCACAGAGGATGGAAGATGAGAGACAGATGAAAAATTATAAAAAAAATAATATTTACAAAAATGGTAGAAGAAGTAAAACTATCAGGTTAACATGAAACTGGAAACCACTAGATAAAACTCCTCAATTGTAACCAATACAAAATTAGGCTCCTATAAAATGTCAAATTTGACACACGCAGGACACATACACACAAACACAGTCTCTAGTCTCAGTCCCTCCCACCACGGTTTCCCGGTCCATCCTGTTTGATTCTTTGACCTTTCTTATATTTCAGCTCAAAGTCCGACCCCCATAAATAATATTAGGGCCAGGTGATGTTTGAAGGAAGGTTGATAGAACCGTGCAGGCCAGGATAGGGGTGTGAGGAGGGGGTTACACAAAAGCCCTGTGACAGAAATGCACTGTGAGTAATAAGAAATACACACAAACGCTGATTGATTTGAGCCCCAGTAGACAGTCACATTTATCTTTATTCCATCATCTTGGGGGCCTCACATAGGGTTTATATGACTGGACAGCACATGAATGTATGTGTGTGTGTGTGTGTGTGTATGGCTGCTCTGATAAAGATGTACTGCAGTCTCTGTCACTGCCACTCAAATATAGCAGCAAACACAGTGTAGGAATGCCAAAAGGTCTAAACATTCACATCAAGAAGCTGAAAAGAACAGAAAGGACTGAAACAGTCAGAATGCAGCCTAACAGGGATTTTTACTGTAGAGTTCAGTTTTAAAATCAAGATATTTTTCTGATCCTTCTGTAAACAAAAAATATGAGTGTAGAAATCCTTCATTTAGCCTTCATTTTAACATTATCCCCTCGTTTATGAGCTCCTCGCAGTCTCATGGATCACGCCTGTCACAGAGAACAGCATCTGTGTCACAGGTGTCTTGTCTGGTGATAAATGCAAAGAGCATTTTACAAGCAATGTCATTTTAAATGACTTCATCTCCTTAATATACACATCACAACTATGAATCACATGTAGTGTTTTGGAGAAAAATATGAAGGAAGTTAACTTTGATCAGGGGGCAGAACTTGAAAGTAATCACAGCCCCATATCAGAACTCACTACAGAAGGCACTAAAAGGGGATGAAAAGTCAATGCTTTTATGGACATGCTCATGGTGCCAAACAACAAATACAAACGCATATGGATGTTGATCTACAGCCTGTCTGCTATTTTCTTCCTTTCTGTTTTTTTCCTATGGCTGTGTTAAACAATCAATAGCAAGGGCACATTAAGGTCTGGGTCGTATACTTTATTTATATAAGGCACTGACAAATCCTTATGATGCAATGGTTTTTGGAGGTGTGTATTACTGCGCCAAAGAAATAAATATATTAACGCTCACTAGGGAGGTGGAGAGATTGACGGAACAACCTGAAGCGACAAGCCGCCAAATCCATCACGGCGACCTTTCAAAAGAAATGCGCCCACAATTTTGTTCACTTCCTTCTTATTCAGCATTTCAATTAGTGTCCTGGCGTCTCTCCCCTTCACTTACAGCTATAATTCAAGGGAGTATTACGGAAAGAACTGATGTTTTGCATATGGAAGGGTTGTCACTTAAATCAGAATCAAACTAGGAGCACAAAGAGGCAACAAAAAGAAAGTGCAAATGGAAGTGATTTTACCCAATATTTGATTTTACGATACAGAGTTAAGCTGCCTCTAAGTGAAATAAAGATCCACCATGAGCATGATTTAAGTTAAACGAAAATGGACCTTGTAAAAACATCAAGTGATTTCATTTAGAAAAATTAGGGTTTTTTTCAATATTGTCTTTCTGCACTATTGTGGACATCAAGCCTTTAGAGGAGGTGAAACGATTAGTCAGTCAATCAACAGAAAAAGTTTGCAGCAACTTTAATAATTATTCACTTTACTGACTTTTCAAGTAAAAAAGAAACACTTCCTGCTGTATTTTTGCTTATTGCTCTCTGATCCCAGTGAAAATATATTTAGGTTGGGGACAAAAAGATTAATGATGACTGATCAATTCGAAGACTTCAGCTTAGGCTTATTTTGTACAGACAAAATGATTAATTAAATAATACTGATCATTGTCAGATTAACTGATTACAATAATTGTTAGTTTCAGAACTACTAAGAATTTTGTGACAAGAAGTATATTTTGTGTCTCAGGAACACTGAAATGTACTGACTGACATTTTGTTTCTGTTTATAACACAATATACACCGCATCCTCCCACCATGATGTCAGCAGCAGCTCGCTCAGTGACACTTTATTAATGGGGGTCTGTAAAGGTAAGGCACAAACAGGGAAACACACACATCTGTCTCCCACTGGCCACCTGAGCTGTCTGCTGTTGCTCTCGAACCTTCTTCTGACGATTCAGTTTGACAAACTGAATCACTATGAAATACAATTTGGAAATTAGTTATGATGATGTAAACAAGACATCTGCCCTCTGTGTACTTTTTGCTAATTTTTAATCATTTGGTTTCCACATTTCTCACAATAATTACTCGTCATATCCAAAGCTGTGTGACCTAAAACTCAGTGAGCTGGGACAACTGGTTTGGGAGACCGTGTGGCGTCCTGTCCGGTCCAAGCTCTGCATGTAATAAGATTCCTCAAAGCTGCAGATGGATGGCAAATCTAGGCAGTTTCATCTACTAAAAGAGGGCATAAATCACCAGCGGAGGAAGCGGGGACGAGGCAGGGGTTATCACCAGTCTGCCTCCCTCATGAGAGCTTTGCATTAAAGCATTAGTGAAATTAATTCATCTTTCATAAGAGGTTTGAGCAGTATCTGTGATCTATGATAACAACCAATTTCTCACTACGGAGGGGCCGAAGGAGGAGGGAGGCAAGGGAAAAAAAAATACTCGCCGACCCTGATAGACTACACAAATCTGCTCTTTTTAAATGGGCTAACATTATCTGGAGTGCTGCTCTCTGGAGCATCATCCCAGATTCATATCCCAGCCGGGAAAGAGGCATAAATCACCAGGCCAAACTTTTCTCATCTCCCCGCCAACACACACACACACACACTCTTCTTTCTCTATATCACTCCCATC